>PVIJ01011147.1:0-56207 GCA_004024925.1 Scalopus aquaticus | reverse complement strand
AGGGTTCACCAGAGACAGAGCGGGCAGCAGAACAGGCAGATCAGAAATACACTGCTGAGGGGAGCAGCGGGCGAGGCAGGAGAGGTCTGCCGCACCATGTGGGACTCTCCCCGGCCGGGCATCGAACTCATGTCGCCGCTGCCGACAGCTCCACAGCGCAGCGCTTAACCGCTTAACCGCTGCGCCACCGGGGAGGCCCTGTAGCTGAGATCTTGTACATCAAAACCTGAATTTAAGAAGACCATAGACAATTCTAAAATTGAAGGTTGAGAATCAGCAGTCCACATTATAGGAAACTGCTTAACATATATTCAACCTTTCTTCTTGCCCATCAAAAATCTGTGTGTTCACCCATCCTCTACATTACTCAAACTGAAAACCTTATTAGTCAATTTCTCATCAGAAATATCCCATTTTGGTGGTGGCTTACTCAAGGGGAATACAAAATGTAAAAGATAAATAACAATTAAAAAAAAGAGAAAGATCCCATTTATTTTGCTGGTAAATGGATTGGGGATAGGTTTTTGATCCAGTTCTTCCCAATGAGACATCAAAGAAGCAGGCAAGGTACCTGAGGGAAAGGATTTCTTGTTGTTTAAAGAGAAAAACAGTTTTGTTTCTTTTACTAGTTATTGTGGTAATCATTTTAAGATGATAAACTATTGCCAGCATCTTGCAACCGTGATGGGGGAGGGGTTTTAAGGACAAACCTAATTGATTAAGGCAGAAAGGAATTATGGCGAGTTTCAAAGCAGCACCATCTCAGGGTTTTCTGCTTTATAAGAAAATACATTTTGTATAATGTTTAAGCTCACTTGGGATATTACTTTTAACCAAAAGCATTCTTACCGATACAAATTGTGTTCCTTTAGTGATAAATATGTTGCAAGAAACAGCATCAGTATATGTCCTAACGGCAAGATAAATTATAGCAATCACTCAGTCCATTGAAAGACTATTAGTTTGATCAGATAAGAAACTTATAAATTAGGATGTAAGGTTTCTTTGTTTCTTCAGACAAATTTCAATTGTCCATCAGCTCCTCTCTTGCACATTGCTCTATCCCTATTTTCATCTGCAATCTTTTCCTCTATGTAATAATATCATGCTTAATTTTGTAAAGATAATTATCTTTAATTTCTATAGAGAATCCTCCAAAGCAAGTAGATGAGAGAATAGAGAAAATGAAATTCAGAAGTGAATTCTGGTGTCCAGAACAGAAAAGACCCAGGGATATGGTATGCAATTTCTTCTTAATTTCCACATAGTTTCATGATTAGAGTAACATATATTCTTCCTTTTTTAATGTTGATTACACTGGTCAACAGTGAGATTGTTACTGACTTAAAAAGGCCCTAATCTGTAGTATCTTGGTGTGTTGAACATGTATATAATCCTGAAAATTTTTCATTAGCTCTTGTTTCGAAGATATTTCATCTAATTCATTTTATATGTTTCACTGTGCAAATTTATCCAGTAGGACTGCAACAACTCCGAAATCAGCCTAGAATGATGTAATATTGCATCACATTGCATAATACCACTATGCACACATCATCCAGAGTTGATTGCATCATTTTCTGATGCAGTGCAATACTACTGCCAGGCGGATGCTGAAGTAAGCTGACGTCAGCAGTGCACTATACAAAGCCCTGTCGGAAAGGTTGAGCATTGAAAATATTTCAGAATTTGTGCGAGACAGTTGAAGCTACTGTTCCGTAGAACTGTTATTATTTTATCCGTTTAGGCACAGTGATCCATTTAGAATAGTGATGCCTTGAAAGTGTGTTCATAGCATGGACAATTTCTGCTCTATTTGTGGGGAAGTGACATTTGCCAACCAGGAGAAAAGTATCACTTGTCAAGTGAAGAAGTCTTCTCATCTTTACTTCAGATGCAAGGTTGGTGACCAAGAGAAGCCTTGGGCCTCGCATATATGCTGTACTACATGTACAACACAGCTTTCACAGTGGTTAAATGGCAAAAGACCATCCATGCCGTTTGCGGTCCCCATGGTGTGGAGAGAGCCAAGCAACCACATAAAAGACTGTTACTTCTGCTTGGTCCCTCCTCTTTCCGGCGGAATAACGAAGCAAAAGAAGTCAAGAGTAGTCTACCCAAGTATTCCGTCTACATTGAGACCAGTTTCACATGGTGAGGGACTTCCTATTTCAGAACCTCTAGCAGACTATTCTCTTGATTCATCTGATGATAACAAGGGTGATCCAACGTGTTCTTCTTCTGTTCCATCAGCATGTAGTGATCCAGATTTTCACTGTGGTGCATCATCAATACCACACAGACGAACACAGGAGGAACTAAATGACCTGGTTCGTGATTTGGACTTAACTAAGAACAAGGCAGAATTGCTAGGATCAAGACTCCAACAATATAATCTTCAAGAAGAAGATGTCACAATTACCTTATATCGAAAGTGCCACCAGCAGTTGGAGCTTTTCTTCAGAAAGGAAAATACTCTGGTATTCTGTTCCGATACTGAGGGCCTCATGGATGCCTTAGAAATCACTCATGACCCACATGAATGGAGACTATTTCTAGACTCTTTGAAACTGAGTCTTAAGGCTGTGCTTTTACACAATGGAAACCGTCTTCCATCTGTTCCAGTGGCGCATACTGTCCACATGAAAGACACATATGATAACTTAAAGCAGCTGCTGAATTCCATTGACTATAACAAGTACAGCTGGCATGTCTGTGGTGATTTGAAGCTAGTTACCCTTTTAATGGGACTGCAGCAGGGATATACAAAATATATGTGTTTCTTATTTAAGTGGAATAGCCGAGCAAGTGAATTGCACTACTTGTGGAAGGAATGGACTCACAGACCAAATGTAGCAGTTGGAGAGAATATCCAGCACCCAGCTCTGGTCGAGGCTCACAAAATCCTGCTACCACCCCTTCACATCAAACTAGGTTTAATGAAGATTTTCCTGAAAGCCATGGACAGGACCTCGCCATCTTTCTGATACCTGCGTGAAAAATTTCCTCAACTCAGTGAAGCAAAGATTAAAGAGGGAGTTTTTGTGGGTCCTAAGATTCGAGAGCTCTTCAAAGATGACCAGTTCAGCAACTTGCTGCAGTGTGATGTGAAACAAGAATAGAGTGCTTTTGGCCTAGTGTCTACAAACTTTCTTGGGAATGTTAGGGCAGAAAACTGCAAGGAACTAGTAGAAGACATGCTGATGCAGTATCACAAACTTGGTTGCAATATGTCTCTAAAGATCCACTTCCTTCATTCCCATCTGGATTTCTTCCCTGAAAACTATATGGTTAGTGATGAACATGGCAAACATTTTCATCAAGATATTGCATCAATGAAACAAAGATACCAGGGAAAATGTCCCACTACAATGCTGGCTGACTACTGCTGGACACTCCCCAGAGATGCTCCTGAACAGCTGTACAAGAGACAAGGGAAGAAATCTAAGAAGTAGTCTATGACTTGACTTTTCACAGGTATTAACCATAGGCCTAGTACAATTATCATGCATTTCATGATGTAATCATCAATTTATTGCAGAAAAAAAACTAGAGCCAAAATTAGAAATTTACTGTCATATTCATGTTTAGCACATACAAATTGATAGGAAATGACTAATTTTTATTTCAGTAACATGACTTGTAAAAATTTGTTGACCAGTATTATTTGAAGATATAATTAATACATAGTAGAAGTTTTCAATCGTTAGTAAAATCATTTTTTGTAGTTTATGTGTAATCCCCTCCCCACCACAACAAATTTCTGCTCAAGTAAGCAAATTTCAAATTCTTTAGTGGCTTAATCTTGAATTTGTAGTATTTAAAAGGCTGCATCTGTAGAAATAATGGGAACTGTCAAGGAAAAGTTTTTTATCCACCTGTAAAAAAAAAGAATGACTTCAGTAAATTAAAAGCTTATTTTTATAAATCAGTAATGTCTAATAGTTGCCTCTCTTGGAAAAGTACATAGAAAAATAATTATATGGATTATTTTATGGAAATAACATCATCAGAATGGCAACAAGTTTATTTCCAACTTCAGTCACCCTCACAAGAATGCTCTCCATACCATTTTGAAAATCCTAGAACTCAAAGATGAAGTTGAAGGACTTCTCCTGGGCCACAGAGCCTGAGGACTGCATTAGAAGGGAAAGAAGTGTGACTACACTCTGATTATATCATATGTCCTCCATCTCAAAATACATAAACAAACTCATAAACAAAATGAAAATATCGCACATTAAAATTAGTAAGTAAAAACTGAAAAAATATAGATGGAACAAAGGATTAAATCAAAGGAAATAAATAAAGTCATCAAAAATGTCAAGATCTTAAATGAGAAGAAAGGACCTCATCTATATCTATTGAACAATAAACTTTCATTTATTGAATTTTCATCAAATGAAAAATGATATTATGACCTGAAGCTGATCAGTCCTCTGATTTTCAAATTATACATTTAAGGAAAATGCTATCAGCAAGGAAACATTTTAAATAACGCTTTTGGAATGTAATCAGCTAATTCTAGATGGAAAGATTAGATACATTTAAATATAGATAGATGAAATGCTACATAACAAAGAACTCAGTTTATTCTATAAATAAGTAAATGCTTCTCAGGAAACATCCCAGAATGCTGAGGGAGTTGGATATACACCTTAGGTTCTCTTTTTTCCCACTGGAGAAACCATAAACCCAAGAGTCCCTCCTAGTGCCTCACTGTGTTAACCTGGAGGATAGTGATGTGATCAGAATATAGCCACACTCTAAATTTTGTTTCTGACCAAGTCACCTGATTAGGTATTGATAGTTTTTAGCCCTGTCATTTTCCTGAGAAAAGTTTGCTGTCTAAGGAATTGAGTTGTAGTTAGCCCAATAGTTTTTCTGACTGACTAAACCAAGAGAATTAGTTGTTTTAGCACTTTAAAATAAATAAATGTCAATATGGAGTTGTGTATATATGTAGATAGCGGCTGGAGAGTAGGTTAATAACTCAACCACTAGCTATATGAACTTAGGCAGAGTAAACCCCATGGCTGTCGTTTTCATCATTTGTAAAACAGACATAACTATACCTCTATGCCTATGTTGTAAGTGGGTAGAGAAGATAGTATTACATACACATACACATACACATACATACATACATACATACATACATACATACACACACAGCACACATGTCCAGTAAAAAGTCAAATGATCATTGCAATAGATGTAGAGGATGAATTTATACAATTCAAGAACCATTTATAATAAAATATCTCAAAAATGAGGATAGAAGGAATTTAATGAACAACTCACAGCTACCATGATGATCCATGGAAGAGACACTCAAAGCTTTTCCTTTAAGACCATAACCTGAGAGTAGGAAATGGTGGCATCTGGATCCTCATTTAATTAGATAATATGTGTTTCCTTCCAAATCTGCCAATGATTTTATGAAATTGAAATCCATAAATAAAATGAAAATATCTCACGTTGAAATTAATGAAAATTGAAAAAATATAGATGGATCAAAGCATTAAGTCAAGGAAAATAATAGTAAAACAAAATAAACTGACATACAGTGTGAGTAAAACTTAATACCCATTATTTCAAATATTCTACTTAATATACTTCGTAACAATGAAATAGTGTTTTGTAGCTGTAATCATAGCTAAAGGCAGTGGGGTTAAGCAATTTGCCTAAGATCATAAAGCACAGGGCGCGGCAGACCTCCCCTGCCTTGCTCACTCTCCCCTCAGCAGTGTATTTCTGTCAAACCGCCTGTTCTGTTCCCCACTCTGTCCCGGGTGAACTCTCTCGCCACCCCACGCCTTTGGCCTGTAGTGCCCCAGCTTGTATGCATAAATAAATCTTTAAAAAAAAAAGAAAGATACCAAAAGTGCCATCAACAAGAGCAAAAATAAAACAAATAAAAAAAATAAAGCAGCTAGCATTTTCATCAAGAATTAAATGACAGAGTTTTGACTCTGAGCCACATTCCTTTTATTTTGCATTTGAATTTTCACATACTTCAAATTAGGAGTGTAAAAGGTTGGCTTTGTTAGGTAATCAAAACACATAGCAAAAACTAATATTGGGTGAATGATAAACCAAAAATAAAAGGATATGTGTAACAAATATTTATTAACTACCCTACCTGCAATGGGCCATGGGATTGGACATATTACTACTCAATTTATTCTTATAATAACTACAATAGGTGGGTAATGATATCATCCCAGTTTGCCAGAGCAGAGATGTTAATTAGCTTATTTAAGTTCATACAGTTTCATTGGATCAAAGTTGGAATTTCTCATCTTGATTATATCTAGCCTAGATTATTTCTTATAAAATATGCAAAAAAGTAAAGAGGAAAATAATTTAGAATTAGGCAACCTGGTACATTTTACAAAAATCACAGATATGATATTTTAACTTTACATGATTCCTTTGCCTAATATAATACAAAGATAGTTTTATTGGTATCATAGTGTACTAATTATTAGTAGTAGTCATAAAACTGATACTATTAAATACATAGATATTCCACTATGCTATTATTTTTGGAAATAAAGATTATTTATGTATTATATACGCAGGGGGTTGGAAATTAATTTTAGATATAGAACAGGTACATTGCATTCTACACAACATTTTCCCTTTTTTTGATCATGAAATTGTCATTTATTTATATCGACAGTATTTCATTTCCTGTGCACCTGCAAAAGAGAGTCTTATGAATTATTTAAATAAATCTGAATTCTTTTTAATTTGTTTAAATTAATCTATATTGTTAATGTCTGTAGGAACAGGTGAAATTTGTGTTTGAAGATGGAAGAGGATACAGTTATTTTAGAGCAATTTTGGGTGCAGTTAATTTTTCTTCACCAGTTTATTGTGTGAAACCATGAATACATTAATGGATAATATCAATTGTTTATTGTGAGCCTACTATGTGCCAAGTGCCATACTAGTTGGTTTCAGTATATGAGCAGTACATTTACTCCTTAGAACTACAGCAGAGGTCAGCCAGCTGCTACTCCATTATGCTGTTATTGGAAGCTTACTTTTCCTCTTTCATGTCTATTGGGTTTTTATGGTTTTTTTACATCACTTTATGGAGCAACTAAACATTTAGCTTAAATTGCCTTTCAGTCCAAGATCCTAGAGATGAAAGTGCAAACATTAGCTGATGGAATTTGCTGGTATTAGTGACTCCCCAGAGATAAACTCACAGCTTAATTTGTAATACATTGCTCTCTTATTAATTATGTTGCATGGAATGTCCTCTTTTTTCCTCTCAACAATTTTCTCCTCATCCTACTGCCCTATCTTCCTAGCAGCATCCAAAATACTATGAATTTAGCCTATCATTTCACCTTTTCATTTTATTGCAAATACTTTTTTATGTATCTGTCTCTCGAATTATACTCTGTAGGGATAACATATTATGTTCTTTAGCATCTGCCTAGCACCTAAGAATTGAAATGAATGAGTGAATGAATAGATGGCCATATTGCAATATGTTTTCTGAGTCTCCAATCTAATCAAATCACATCCCCTTTTGCACAGTAAAGCTGGAAAAAGTTTAAATGTGACAACTGAGCAGATGAGACCTGGGTATGGAATGCTGGCAGTATCTTGCTGGTACCCTATCCAATAAATGAACCTGTTGTGATTTCACTGCTTTGTGATGTCCTTAACAGCCTTTCAATACCTTGGTTTTAATGGCGCAAAGGGAAGTTGTTACAATGTTTGCAATGAATGCAAATTATGTATCCATAATCCTGAGTGTCTCATAAAGAAACTCGCTAAACAGTTATTGTACCTATGCAATAGTGTCCCTCATGAAATCCCAGTGAATCAGCTTTCAACAAAATCATTCTCCTCCAGATATGCATTGGGCAATTTTATGAAAATCTAAACTGGGTTTTACCCCCTGCCAACACCCTGCATAATGAAAGCAAAACGAGATTATAGAAAATAACACTTGTAAAGGCTGACATTCCCAGATAAGCAATGCTTATTTCAGCTAGATAGCAAAGATTTTTGGTTTAATTTATTCTACCCAATGTGTACCTCTTGTGAGGAGAAATACACAGCCTAGTAGAATCAAAAGCAACTAGGGAGATTATTTGAAAATATGTTACATGTATTGAAAATATCACTGTGCCCTCATTTTATATTTTCATGTTTATAAATTATTCTCATATTTGTATTATTCCACCTCATACTCATAATAGCCCTGTCATTCTAGGTTCTTGTCATTATTGCCATGTTACATGTAAGTAAATGGATACATACCAGTGCTTGATCCAGGGGGTCTTCTCACCCTCCTCCCAAGAGCTCAGTCTGGAAACCTACAAGACTTCTCCTTGAAGCTATTTGACATCAAATAAGTTACTCTTTGCTAAATTCCTTACATATTTGACTTATTTTTCCCTCTATCCATTGTCATTGTTGTCTACTTTGTCTCACACAGTACCTGGTATATAGCAAAGTTTCAGTGAATATCTGTTGAGGGAGGAAGGGAGGCAGTGAGTGAAGGTGTAAATGAATCCTCTGAGGCTGAGGATCTAGTAAACACTTATTAGCTACCTTGCCTCTTGTTTAAAAATATTTCAAACCTTCACATGGCCACAAGTGCTCTTTTTAGCAAAAATTTTGATATGTATTATTCCTCTGAACAATACTTCCAATCTGATAGAAAGGAAAAGCAATAAAACTCCATTTAATCCAAATATGGACTTTTCAAGTTCTACCTATGATTACCTCTTCCCCTCCTTCTCCTGCCACTCCACTTGCTCTTTGTGATTGTTACAGAAGTGGGAGGTGTTCCAGTCTTTGTTTGCACCATGTTCTCATGCCTCCATCAATGTGGTTTTCACTTAGTGGGAGTCAAGCACAGCTCCAAGCTACCTCTTTGAAGGCTTCCCTGATACTAATAAGCCAGACCGAGAAGGTCTTCTCCCCAGGGTCATTGATCTTGAATACATTATCGTATTGCTTAT
The DNA here is from genome assembly GCA_004024925.1 of Scalopus aquaticus. Classification (NCBI taxonomy): domain Eukaryota; kingdom Metazoa; phylum Chordata; class Mammalia; order Eulipotyphla; family Talpidae; genus Scalopus; species Scalopus aquaticus. The sequence goes on along the minus strand of PVIJ01011147.1, from coordinate 47,208 downwards.
TTTTAAGTGAGTTTTTCTTACCTAATTATATAAAATTCCTAAATACGATGATTTTAAAAAATATTTTTACCACTATCAGCCTAAAGGTGGGGCCATTTTTTAAAGTTAATTGGTTAAGAATAAATGAATAAAGTCAAGTGATGGATCTATGTCATTTGACTGCTCAGAATCCTATTTTTTCAGGGAATTTCTCCACTTCCATTTCATATTCATCCTCTGTAGGGCATGTGATTCAGAATTAGTTCCCATGTTGACAGACACAGGCTCAGACATGACCAGTCACCACATAATGTTCTCTCTTCTTAGGGCACACTCAATCTCCCCAAGATAGACCTCCCTAAGACCTATCACTTTGGGATGTAGATTATTTTGAACTGGGATCAACTGAAGACCTGAAGGCTTATGAGAAACTTTTACCACTCCCTCAACAATCTAAGAGAATGAAAACTGGGGGATCTTAAATTATGGTTATTATCAGAAATAAGCTATGTGAAAAATCTCTGTATATGGAAGGGAAATGTTTATTTTCTGAATATCTGCTCATTGTCATGTAACTCACTTTCTCCTCAGAATGTGAGTCCCCTCCTCTTTTCTTGAAGTCTCAGGATCTTATAACCTTACTTAATTCAAAGTATGTACCCCCATATTGCCCCATTGTCTTGGGAATTCATGTATTTATGTAGATTTGATATAAAAGAAATTATTTTTTTCTTCTAATGTGTCTGATGTTAACTTTTTTAGTAGACAAGTCTAAGAAGAATTCAGAGGAGTAGGGACAACTTTCCTCTCTGAGAGGGACTTGTTCTAAGATGGACAGTTGGGCTGGATGGCTTTAGTCAGAGTCTTCACTTTGACTTTAGTCAAATGTGTCAGAAACAGATTCTGTTTTCTCCTGGATCTCCAGCTACCAAGGTCTAAGAGTCTGATGCCACTCTTCCCATCATGTAGAAGAGTTTACCTGAATATTAAGTCAACATTGAGGAATGCAAAGCTGAGACATGGGAGACTGACATAGATGATTCTGTTGGGGCAATTTGTTCTTGCCAGTTTTGTGATATGTCCTTAAATTTAAAAATTTGTAATTGAAATTACATAAGCCAATGTAGTCTTATTTCTTTCTGTTAGCTACTATGGGTTGGCTTTTAGTAATTTGCAACAAAAAATAGTTACAATATTCAAGATAAAAATTAATAAACAAAAGAGAAAAATTGAACAAAGCCACCCAACTCCATGAAAAGTGTCCCTTTCTACCCAAACGCTATCTTTGTATTTTAACTGCACATTGGGATGAAAATATTTACCACTCAGTGTGTGCCTGATCTTTCATTTCCCAAAAATGAAATCTTGAATGAGCTGTTGCACATTTCAAAGAGGTCTAAGAAATACAGACAGAGGAATAGCAGTTTAAAATGGCAAATGCTAATAGCTCTTTAATTATAAAAGCATCATTGCATATTTTATAATAAAGCACATTTAATAAGACAGAATTAATGAGTATGTACTTTAATTGTTCAAACTCAAGCAAGAACAAAGAACTGTTTAGCATCTGTAAGAGAGAATGAGCAAAAAGTGGAAAGAAACACCTGAGACCCTTCAATTCTCTAGGGTGACTTTCTATTTCAGCTTTCTTCTTCTGCTACAGACCTCACTGTCTATCACCAGTGGAGAGTGAATGAGAATTTATGTCCATCATAAAATGCTGTCCAATAGGTAGTTTTATAAGATTTATATACCTACATTAAGTCACTCTGTCCTTTGCCATGTACCTCCAATAAACCTTGTGGTTCTCCCTCATCATTTCATGCCAAATGAAAAGTGGTAATATTACCCGATTTGCAGTTAATTATCATGAAATATGACTCCTAACGACTTAACATCTTTGTTAAGAAGCCATGATAACATGGAGCACAAATCTGGAAAACATCATTAAAGCTATCATTTATCCATGACATTTACATTTTGTTCACAGAAAAGAAAATTAATTGATAAAGCACATCAATATAATGCTTATTGAGAAAATAGCTGTCTTTCTTGCCACCAGTTGGTTTAGCACATTAAATTTTTATTTACATGATCTAACTTTTCTTATTTTTTTTCTTATTTTAATGACCTTGAAAGTAAGTTATATTTCATTTCCTTTAAATAGAATTGATGGGAAAATTATCCTCTCTTGACAAAGGAGCTTTATAAACTGATAAAAGAAAGTTGTTTCACATTCCATTTCACTGATGAGCAAACATCTCCTAACAAGAATTCCATGGAACTGTTACAAATCTTTACTAGGGAAATGTCATGTAAGTTCTCTTTCACTAAATAGAAAATGCTTTTAGGGAAGGGTCACTGTAATTCTCTCTTACCTAAGTCAAGATCCTCAAAATATTATTGCATTTAAGTAGAATTGTGAATTCTACTTAAAAATAATTAATATCAGCACTAGTTTTTGCAGGATGCAAAATACTGCAGATCCACCAGGCCATCAGGGTCCACATCTAAGATACTTTTCCATGGTTTTATGTCTTTTTTAGAGTGTTCTACTCAATCCGATAAACTCTGTCTGTATGGCTAGAACTAAATATACTATGTCCTAAATAGCAGCCTTACTTCACCATTCTTTGTAAAACAGTGCCTTTATCCTTCTCCATACTACTTAGCCTGCTTCACATCTTCATCACCCTCTTTTCCATTTAATATAGAAAACCCATCCTGTCTTTACTATTACTGTGTTTAATTTCTCAGCTCCCTCCTACCCCCATTGAGAATGTAAGTTTCCTAAGGGCAGGCTCTCAATGTAGCACATAGGTGTCTAGCACATAATCAGTTCTCAATAAATATTGAATTAATAGTAATATGAGCTAATGGACCTGGAGTATTTTGTTAGTAGATTCCAAGTACTTCTTTATTCAAAGAATATGATTCAGAGGGCAAACCATACTTAACAAATAATTTCACAATAATTCCATTCCATATCCAAATAACAGAGTACATTAAAAGTTTCAACACATTGCTCACTGAATTTTTAAATTAAATTTCCATTCCCTTTTCAGTCTACAACCCTCATATGCTCTCTTCTCAACAACCTTTGAAAGAATTCTCTTCTTCCCTTTTCTCAGAATTTTTTGCAGCCATCTGTTTCCCCACTCCTTTGTCTCTCAGCATTTAAAAATGTAATTGAATTTACATTATTTTTTTCCAGACAAGACAGATTCTTTCTTCTCTATGCAGGTAAAAGAGGTGGCAAGAGGGTGGAAATTTAGAATTACCACATGTGCATGAATGTGTTCCCCAAAATAGAAATGTATGCCTTTAAACACTTTAAAAATAGTTAAAGAGCACTCAACCTTAAAGGAAATCTTTATCTTTTAAAACAGAATATATTGACAGATTCATAATATTATAATATATGACCTATGTTGAAATCCAGTGATACACCCTTTAAAGTTATTTGACATGAATAAGGATGTGTAGTTCTTTGATTAAATAACTAAAACCAATATAGGTCTAGCTAGTGATGAGATAAGATATATACTCTCCTGTGAGTTCTAAAATGTCATCAACATACTTTGGATCCATAATTAATATCAGGAAAGGAAATATATTATAGAGGTATAATTTTCAAAAAGTTAAACATATTACTTTCATACAAATATAAAGTGAGCATTTGTCAAAGATTTTTTAAATTCATTAATGAGGGAAATATTGTGATGGCAAAGTCTGATCAAACAGAATTTTGAGAGACTGTACATATTGGCATGTCAATTGTGAAATTAGGCAACTAGAATAGATATGGAACTGGCTATCATTTTAACAAACAGTTCAATACTAACCTTTTAGATTATCTTTTCTATCAGATAAATTTCACTTGCAATGCCTTTTTTTTAAAAAAAATGTATGTTCTTTACATGTCTATTTAAGTTTGGGATTACATTTTTACTCCTGTGTAGGTGCACACGCTTCATTCACCATCCACCAAACCTCCTGTGTCAATGCCTTAACCCTTTCCTTCCCCTGTTCCTTATCCCTCCCCAATTCTCTCTGGTAACCAATAAATTTTCACTATGCGTAAGATTTTTTTTTTTTTTTTTTTTTTTTTTTTTTTTTTTTTTTTTTTTTTTTTTTTTTTTTTTTTTTTTTTTTTTTTTTTTTTTTTTTTTTTTTTTTTTTTTTTTTGCTGTACTTTGGTTATACTGTTTGGTTTGTATATACTGTTTGGTTATTTATATTTCACTTGCATTTCTACTAGACAAGAATAAATTATGTCATTCTCAGTTTTCTACAAGTTAATGTCTACATTTAGAAAGATGCAAAGTATCTAGCAAAAAGAAAATGTCCACACAGACTAAAAGTTATAACCATAGAGAATGAAATTTGAGTGGACATACAGATAACAACCCAATATGACACTGAAAGAACATGAAGTCATTCTTAGGTTTATGTATATGTTTTTGAAATTATATTCTGGACATTTCATAAAATCAAAACACTTTTTAATACTTTATTTGATTTTACTCAAATTTTTAATTGATGTAACTGGTTTATATTATTGTTGGTATTTTAGAAGTATAGGAAGCTCCCCACACACCAGGTATTGCTACCATAGTGCACCTGTTATCAAGTCACCCACAGTTCACCACCATAGTTCTTTGTGCTGCCGTCCCTCATTATTCTCACCCTTCCCCTACTCCCTCACCCTGTGGATACTTCATTTCTATAGTTAGTTTTCAGGCCTTGTCTTATCTGACCCTTTGTTTGGTTTCTCTATATCCCACATAAAAGTGACATCATCTGGTATTTATCTTTCTCCTTCTGACTTTTTTTCATTTAGCTCCATCCATGTTGTCACAAATGGCATGAGTTTATCTTTTCTAGCTCCATCCATGTTGCCACAAATGGCATGAGTTTATCTTTTCCTTGCTCAGGAATATCCCATTGTCTATATACACCACATCTTGATCCACTCATCTGTTTGGGGGCATTTAGTTTGTTTCCATAGCTTGACTATTATAAATAGTGTTATGGTATACGCTTTGTTCAAATTAGAAATTTTGAATTTTCCAGGCAAATTACTAGGAGCACAATTATGGGGCCATATGAAAGATCCATTTATAATCTTTTCAGGCACCTCCATACGGCTTTTCATAGAGGCTGTACCAGTTTGTGTTCCACCAACAATGTGGGAGGGTTTGGGTTTCTCTACATTCTCAACAGCACTTGTTTCTGATCCCATAGATGAGAGGTGGTATCTCATTATGGTCAGTCTTTGCATTTCTCTGATAATAAAGTGACAGCGAGCATTTTTACATGTGACTGGTGGCATTTTTACATGCCATCTGCATGCCTTCTTTGGAGAAGGGACTGTTTAGTTCTTCTGTCCATTTTTTAATTAGGTTGTTTGTTTTCATTTTGTTGAACTGTATAAGTTTTTTGTAGATCTTTGGTCAGTCCATTGTCAGATGTATGGTGTGCAAATATTTTCTCCCATTTGGTATGGTATCTCATATAAACAAAATGAATGAAACAAACGCTAATAAGATAAGTGTTCTGCCAGCTACACATACAAAGAAGAATCTATGCTCTCAGCAAACAAATCTTAAAATATAGTAGCCCACAGAGTATTATTAATCATTATTAAAACAAATCTACTTTTAAAATTAGAACATAGAGGTTATTGTTTGTAAAATGGGCATAACTATAGCTTTATACCCATAGTAGCTATTATGTATTTATTTATTTTTGAGGTAACATTGGTTTCAAACACTATATATGATTCAGAGGTACAGGATTACACATCTTCAGATGTATGTTAGTATATAACACCCACTACTAAGGCACCCTTTGTCCTCCACAGTAGTCCATTGGGCCCTCTTTGTACCCTGCTCTCCACCTTCCCTTTCCACCTTTGATACTCTCAGTTCTACTCAGACTTCTGGGTTTGTTACTGGTTTAGTTTTGAATGAGACTTTGTTTTGTTTTTCTATATTTTATATAGAAATGGAACCATCCAGTATTTGTCTTCCTCCTACCTTATTTCCCTCCACATAAAAGCTTAACATGATCCCCTCCAGTTCTATCCATGTTGTTACAAATGTCAAAAGTTCATCATTTTTTATCACTGAGTAATATTCTATTATATATAGAATAGATATATACCACATCTTCCCAGACCACTCATCTTCCCTTGGACACTTAATTTGTTTTCATAACTGCTTATTAATCATATTTGACATTCATTTGTGTTTTTTAATTTTGTTGTGTCTCTTTGATTGGCTTTTTCAAGTTCTCTTCTATCACTTTGACTTGTGTTTTTGCATTTTATTCTATTTCCTGAATAGAAATAGAATCATGGCAATACTGTGCTCTCTGGTAGGAAGATAAGATCTTCCATATCTTTTCTAGTGGTTGGATTCTAGAGTGTTGTTCTCTTCTTGTGTTGCCATATTCCCTTGTGGTCTGAAGTTGCCATGTGCTGTGTGTGTGTGTGTGTAAATTGTTTACTCATCTTGCTGTTTTAGAACATAGAGATTTGAACTTCTTCATCCTCTCTAACAGATGGTGGTGTGACTTTTATGATGTTTGGATGTTTGACTTTTCCAGGCTTGTGTAGGTCTGAGACCTGATATTACTACAACTTTGTCAGGTGTTATGGGAGATATGTGGGGTGTTCAGTCTACTGGTATGAATGTTCTGTAGGGGAGGCAGATGCATATTTTGGCACCTCCATTTATCCTCCTTTATGGGGTTTTAGGCCTGATACTTTGCTGGCTCTGCTATTCTTGGTGAGCATCATGTTGTCATATCAGTCCTGAGGGGTGAAGATGGGGAGTACAGCCCAGACAATTCTTTTTCCTTTTATTTGATACCTTATCCACTGGGAACAATCCCATCTCCTGTGTACATATTTCTCACCTTTTAAGTTGTTCTTAAGTGGAATATGTTCTCTTCTTTCCTAGGGCATGAATTTCTCTCCATTGGAGAAGTTTCCATGTTCTAAGCATTCCAGATATGAGAGGTTTCCCCCACCCCTTGCCATCTTCCAAGTGGCAGCCCCATGATGGCTTATATGACAGTCTCCTGACCCCAACCATAATGTCAGGCCCCTCCCTCCACCTACCTGTTGTTCACTGACATGAATCTCTGTGCTCCTTCTGGCTCAGTCCCCTCCTCTCTGATGTCTACAGGTTTTCCAGGTTTTTCCCAAATCACAGTACTTTCTGGGTGCAATATTCCACTTAACCTATATGATCCTTTGGGAAGAAAATCAAGGAACCTCTGCTGACATTGCCTTGGAGCCATCTATATGCCAGCATGCTGGATGCCGCTACTTAATATGGAATAAAGTCCTAAACCAAAAGCAACTAAATAAGAAGCCAAACAGGTTGAAACTTACTCGGTCATTGCTTATAGTGGTAAATACCTTCATAATAGTGTCTAAAGGGACATGAAATGAAAATAACTCCCTTTTAATGAATGAATGTGATCATATTTTGGATAAAATCAGGAGAACAGAGAATTGGCACCCAGGTCCCTGAAAAAAAGTCACTTATTTTGTCCAAGGGAAAATATCCAAATTTCTCATACAACAAACAAACAAACAAAATAAAAAACAACCTACAGACCGAAGAGGACCAGATTGATCTGAAGATATATTATTTAGCTGGTAAAATGTTAAGATAAAATAAGCAGACTAAAGGAGGCTACCTTTCAAAATTAGGAGATTCTATACAACACTTAGTTTTCCAATTTCTTTTTTTTTTTTTAAAGATTTGTTTATTTATACATACAAGCTGGGGTATAGGCCAGAGGCGTGGGGTGGCGAGAGGGTTCACCAGAGACAGAGTGGGAAGCAGAACAGGCAGATCAGAAATACACTGCTGAGGGGAGCAGCAGGCGAGGCAGGAGAGGTCTGCCGCGCCATGTGGGATTTTCCCCGGCTGGGCGTCGAACTCACATGGCAGCGCGCTGCTGACAGCTCCACAGCGCAGCGCTCAACCACTGCGCCACCAGGGAGGCCCAGTTTTCCAATTTCTTAAGAATCCAGGCAACACTGAATCTCTATAACCAGTAGTCAAAAATCAGATGATAAAGCTGAATTATGGAAAAGCTTCAGGTGGCCACATCTACATCTTTCTATGTGTAGTTACTTGACTTGCTGCTTCCCTATTTTTACTCTGCTTGAAGTCAGTTGAGATCCCAGATCTTGAGTGTTGTGTAGCTGCACCTTCCTGTACTTTTTCTGCCGTATCCTTTTCTCTTCGAAACCTCCAGTTCTCTTTAATTCTTTACTCAACCTAACATAACACACACACATGTGCAAACTTTCTCAGGTGTAATTCTTCAGGCGATACAGGGCAGCTTTGATGTTCAGATCTACTCTACTGACAGATGTTAAGAGTGCTCACATCACCTTTTCACCTTCAGTCTAGGGATTTTCCAACATTTTTGCTGTCATGTTGTTTGATCAACTGTGTTCTCATCTGGTACATACTCTTATTCCTAAACAGAACTCCTGCTGAGCTGCAGTGAGAAGATGAGCTGCAGCTATGTGCACCAGCTTTAACCTTTGCTCCCTTCTTCCCTTGCCCATATGGAATCTGACATCCTTGGTCTATAATAACAGAAAACCAGAAGCCACTTGATATGTCAAGACCTGGTCAGTCAGCCCAGGGGGAGAAAAAACACTGATTAGAAATCAGGAAAATGAAAATTGAAGCAAGAGTGAAAAGTTTTCCAGCATTCAGACTTATACAATATGTTATTATTCATACATTTTGAATGTCTAATATATTTCCTAACAACAAAAATTGGAAAAAAGAATAAACTTTTTCTGCTTTTACTTTCTTCTTGAGTGCACAGTCTGTTGAGATGGGTTTGCAGAAAGGAAATGTATTGATAGGAATTGAATCACACTTGATGGCCCTGGTAGCTGTAGATTAGATTGACCATGCTTTTTTCTTTGTAGGAGAATTCCTTTAATAAGTGAAAGAGCAATGATAAAATGAGGCAATCATCATTTTGCAACTCTAACGAATTAAAGTATCTAAGTAATGCTCTTGCATGGTCATCAGTGCCCGCACCCCCCAGCTCACTCTTCCAGAAGTCAAGTGCCTCTTATTGACGGTTACTTATAGTGTAGCCACAGTCATCCATTAAACAAGCTGATTTTTTGTTTTCTCTTCAGTTTCATTTTATTTTTTAATTGCTTAAAATGTGTATTTTTTACATCATTGTTCATTTTTGTATCATGTTTGATTTCTCCCCTCAAGTATAATCCCCATAAAATTCCTACCACCAAATCACCCAATGTCTCTTGTGCTCTTCCCTCCCATTTTGATCTCCTTCTCTCCCCTTCCTCTGCTATATGTCTCAGATTTATAGTTTGCCTGCTAGGTCTCCTCCCCTCCCCTCCCTTCCGCTCTCCTTCCTTTCCATCCATCCCCTCCTCTCCCTTTTCCTGACTCCTTGTTCGGTTTTACTATATTCCTCCTATAGGAATATTTTTCTTTTTCCTTTGACACATTTCATAAAACATAATCCCTTCCAGCTCCATCCATGTTGCTGCAAATCACATGAGTTTATCTTTTTTGATTGCTGAATAATATTCCATTTTGTATATATACCACATTGTCTTAAGCCAGTCATCTGTTTGGGGCATTTAGGTTGTTTCCATATCTCAGCTATTATAAATAGTACAGCAATAAACAGGAATGTAGATTTCCTTTTGAATTAATGGTTTTGTGTCCTTTGGGTAGATTCCTAGGAATGGAATTGCTGGACCATATGATAGCTCCATTTTTAGTAATTCGATGGTACTTCATACAGCTTTCCACAATCTGAATTTTAGTAGGATATGGCCTTGGGATTTGACTACCAATTTATAGGAAATACAGGAAAACAACATGCTAAATTACATAATAGGGCCAACAAAATTCAGACTAACCCAATTTTTCAATATATAAGTTAGAAAAGAGAAAGCATATCTAAAATGAGACAAGACATTCCATCTGAAATAAATATGACAAATTATAATTTATCCCTTCTGCTGATACTATAAAAATATCACCCACAATTTCTGTATATGTTTTTCATAATCATTATTGTACTGTTTCTTGCAATCAAAAACAAACATAAAAGATCTACCAACCACTTCTAATCAAAATTCAAACTTGAAGGGCCTCCCTGGTGCCCTGGGGGTTAAGTCTCAGTGTTGTCACCACTGTGGTCTGCACCCCAGTTCTTCTGTGCAAAAAAAAAAAAAAATCAAATTTGAATCTTGTTTCATACACACAAACTATATAAAAATATGAATTTCGTGATGCAATTGGAAATTTGAACCCTATTGAGATATTTAATTATTATAAGGAACTTTGTTAATCATTTAAGTGTATGGTGATGGGACTGCATTTATGTCCCTTCCCACACCTAAAAACAGAGAGTCATCCTCATCTAGAAACATAACATACTCTTGGAATATATATTGGTGACATAATGTAATGTCTGGAATTTGGTAGGAAAAATACAGGCAAGAGGGGAGGATATAGAATCATAAATGAAATGAGCTCCAATTTTTGTGTATGTCAAAACTATTCCACATTAAAAGTTGAAAAATCAGCGGAAGGGCAGATGCTGACTGGCCACGCCTTCCTTACACAGTCATGGTGGAAACCGGCCCTGAGTGTATATCGGATTCATCACTGCACAGGGACCTAGTTACCCTCATGTACAGGACCTTTAGATATTGCTATTCTGGCCTAATAAGACTCTAACTTCCCAGTCAGAAAAGGAATTTGGTTGTTTTGATCCAAAAGAGGAATATTTATCTCTTTCTGCAGCATTATCAAAAAAATGCTATGCAACAAATAAATGGCAACTCCATAAGTGGATGTTAATGAAATTTTAATGAATTTGAGGTGCTGGCACAGTGTATCCCTGCAGAGCTCATTTTTAAAAAGAAAGTGTTGCTTAAATGCTGAAATCTTACAGATGACAGCAGCAGCACTATGACCAGAACATAGTAGCCTTGGCTGGGGTGAAGATTTTCTCAGCCTAGTGAATTTTTTGGCCTTCATTTTCCAGGTCTCCTGAAGTCTCTGTAAGCCCCATGGTCAGACATCTTGTGGTTTCAAGTCTTGGATTCCTTACATAGATTTTTGTACTTATCCTTTGCTGCCTCCAGATATCAAAGGCTCCTGCATAATAAACCTTAAATGTTTATTGCCAGTTGTTCCTTTTTGCCCTTCTAAGTAGTCTCTAAACACTCTTCCAGAGAGAGACTGGGAGAGTTATTGCCTGTTGATACACACATCCAAATAAGTGCTGAGTGTTCTACTCTATACACACATGGACTTTGGCTCTGGGCCCAGAATACCTGAGTCAATGTCAGAATCCAGTTTTAACAGTGGGTTTGTATTTTTAAAGAAGAGAAAGGTGTGCATCCTAAGATCTAAAAGCTGTCTACATTTACATTCCAACTTCTTTTTTAATTAAGCAGACCACAAAGATCAATAGAGAATTTACCAGCATAGAGGAACATACTGGAATGATTTGATGAAAGAATGTTGCTGCATTGACAAAAGGAGAGTAGGGGAGGTGTTTACCAAAACCATCTTTAAACTGGCTGGATGTTTTTAATTTATTTTAGATTTGATTGTCTCCATCCATGCACCTCCTACCCCCTCCCATCCCAACCTTGGGCCAAATTCTTCCAAAATGTTAATGAAAGCCTTGGAATGTATTTTCCATGAGAGAATAATTTCCTGCTTTTACAATACTAGAACAGTCATGTGTATTGTTAGAGACCCCTATATGACTTTGACTTTGTCAGAAGAGAATAGTAATTCTCCATTGACAGCTCCCAGTGACTGAAAGTATAATCAAAGTCAATGCATTATTAATGACTATTCTTTTTAATGATTCAATCACAGTGTGAGATGCTTTACAAACATTTTATTTTATATAATTTTTCCACTTGGAAAAATCTGTCCGCAAATTAAGAAAATAGAATACTAAATAAAACCAGAAATATTATGTTGGATGTTTTCCAAACAGATTGTCCTTCAAAGAGACTGCCAAAGTAGGCTCTGGTCAGTTTTTCCTGATAGGTGTTGACCAGGTAAATGATATGCCTGGATTTGCTTATCTGAGAACACAGACTGTGAGCTGTGCTTCAGTGTCTGAGAGTCCTGATACAGCTGGCTTTTTTATTACCGAAGATGTGATCTTGAAAAAAAGTAGAAGTCTTGGATTCTCCCTCTGTGAAATGAAGCTAATGATATCCTTGACACTGGAATTGTGTGAGGATTAAATTAGATAATGTATGCAAAGTGAGTTGTTGACTTCTTATTGTGGTTCCAGGGTTCTCGGATGAAAAAAGTAAGAGAGAGCAATCTTATCTAAACTAACCACTCAACTGCTTTGAAGTCTTTGACAGGATACCAAGAAAGGGAATATTTAGTTTCCTTCCAAGCAGTGAAACATGCCAAAATAAAACTGTTCCTTGGCTAGTTTAATAGATGCTGTCAGGATGCCACACATATTGCTTTAGTCCACCTGCTTCACCTCCAACTTTGAGCTCCCACATCCATTTGCCTGAGGACTTTCTCTGCCCCCCTGTAGCACACCCTGCTCTGCCCACCATAGATTGGAAATGCCAGGGAATAAAAGGTCCCTGGGAGCAATCCACATCCAGTAACTAAAGGCCATGGAGAGATAAATAGCCCCAGCACCACACCTTAATGATGGAATAACTCTGAGGCATGTTCAACACAATCTCCCAGATTTCTCAGGTGGGTTTATACCTCAGGTGTTTGTCTGATATTTTACTTGATAACAAAGCCTCAGGATTCTTCCTTCCCCCAACTCATTTTCCTACCTCCACTGTTCTTGTTTCCTGAGACCATTTTGCAAATAAACTACTTGCTTTAGAATCTTTATCTTAATATCGACCCCTGGAGGCACCAAAACCAAGATAGTTTATTGACTATGACTGACTTTTACCAGCAACATTCTGCACTGAACCTTCAAATGATTTTGGAAAATAAAATACAGCTGTAACTGACATCCTTTTTGTTTTGTTTTATTTATTTTTTTAATTTGTTTTATTTTTTTGCATAGAACTGGGGTGTGGGCCAGATGCGCTGGGAGTGAGAGGATTCTCCAGAGACAGAGTGGGGAACAGAACAGGCAGATCTACTGAAATATATTGCTGAGGGGAGCCGTGGGCAAGATGGGGATCAAACTCAGGCCTTGACAGTGACAGCGCTGAGACTTGACCCCTAGGCCACCAGGGAGGCCACTACTTCATGTTTTTTAGCTAAATATTTCAGATAAGCAATCAGCTTTAGTGCTTAAGAAATGTGCTACTTACTTGCTTAAGTCAAAAACCTTAACTCCTCGCTTTCTCTTATACTTTATATAAACTACATTAGTAAGTCCTTTTTTTTCTACCTTAAAAATACATCTTAAATCCAACCATTTATCACCCTCTCCACAGATACTTTGTTCTTTAACCAGTCTCATCTGCTCAGGACCTCCATCATTTCCAGTCTCCACTTAGTACACATCTGTTGATTGTCAACAGAATAGATAAATGATTTAAATTTTATGTGTTTGTTTGTGAACTAACATATTGATGGAAGGCATTTTCATTTTGTTTACAACTATGTATCAATGAACAGTTTGTAACTGACCATATGTAGTGTATTGTTCTTCCCCACCACTTCTTTCTTCTTTTTCAATCCCCTCTTTGCTTTACCCTATTCTTACTTTCCCTATTCTTACTTTCCCTCATTGACTTTCCTCTGATCTAGATCATGTCCTTACAAGTTTTCTTTTCTTTTTGTTCAACATTATTAGCATTTTATTAATATCTATTTTTTATTACACCTCCTCTTAAATGTTGTTATAAGGAAATCAGGCACTTTTTCAAGGATAAGTTGCAAAAAAAATTCACCTCAGAAATGTTCCTTATTCCACCCCTAATTACAGTCCTGAGCTAGACCCACTATTGACATAATAACTGAATCAGGCACAATAGCTTAAAAAAAAAAAAAGATATGGGTTAGGGGCCTCCCTGGTGGCGCAGTGGTTAAGCACTGCGCTGTGGAGCTGTTGGCAGCAGCGATGCGAGTTCGACGCCCGGCCGGGGAGAATCCCATATGGCGCGGCAGACCTCTCCTGCCTCGCCCGCTGCTCCCCTCAGCAGTGTATTTCTGTCTATCTGACTGTTCTGCTCCCCAGTCTGTCTCTGGTGAACCCTCTCACCGCTCCACGCCTTTGGCCTATACCCCAGCTTGTATGCATAAATAAATAAATCTTTAAAAAAAAAATTAAAAAAAAAAAAGATATGGGTTATATTTTTTGAAGAAAAGGTCATCAAAGGGCCTCCCTGGTGGTGCAGGGTTTAAAGTTCAGTGTTAACAAGCTATCCCCAACTATTATGGCCTGAGTTCATCTCCAGATAGGAAGCTAACCCACATGGCACAGCAGACCTCTCCTGTCTCCCACTGCTCCCCTCAGCAATGTATCTCAGTAGATCCACCAATTCTGCTTCCCACTCTGTCTCTGGTGAATCCTCTCAACCCTAACACCTCTGGCCTACACCCCAGTTCTTGTATGTATAAATAAATAAAAACAAATCTTTAAAAAAAAAAAAGGAGGGGACTCCCTGGTGGCGCAGCGGTTAAGCGCTGCGCTGTGGAGCTGTCAGCAGCTGCGACGCGAGTTCGACGCCCGGCCAGGGAGAATCCCACATGGTGCAGCAGACCTCTCCTGCCTCACCCGCTGCTCTCCTCAGCAGTGTATTTCTGATCTGCCTGTTCTGCCCCCCACTCTGTCTCTGGTGAACCCTCTCGCCGCCCCATGCCTCTGGCCTATACCCCAGCTTGTATGTATAAATAAAAAATAATTCTTTAAAAGAAAAAAAAAAGGAAAAGCTATCGAAGAGACAATTTACAGTTGGTATGGTAGCTATATGATGTTATCAGTAGTTCAGATATTCATTTTTCCAGTCTGCCACCCATTGTATGTTGCTTCCACTCTCACTTGTCTCATGGTCTTAAAATCAATGCCATAGCTCCAGCCACTATGTACCAACTCAGAGCATAAGGGAAGAAAAAAAGTAATGTTCTTGCTGAATCAGACCTAATTTAAATAACTTTCTTGGAAGCACCCTGGAAACTTCTTGCCTAATTCCCATTGGGCAGAATTAAGTTATACTGTGAGCCCTATCTCACAGGAGACTGGAAAATATGACTTTCCATCTTGAAATACTGCCACCCCTATATTAACAGAGGGATCTGGGTGAAGAAAAAAGAAAAGATTTTGGATAGGCATACCATAATAATAATTATAATAATAACTAGTAAGTATTGAATACATTAAGTGCCAGGCATATTTTGAGCAAGGTATGTTAATTTTTTCCTTTAAGTCTCACACCAAGGTTAAGTACTATTATTATCTCCATATTACTGATGGAGAAAATGAGACACAAAGCATTAATTAACTTGTTCAGTATGACATAGATGATAAATGTTAGAATCTAGGATCAAGTTTTGCAGAGAGGCTCAGAAGCCAGGGCTTCTAAACCATATGTTAAGCAAAAGCTAAAGTTTTCTAACCCTGTTTCCATTTCCATCATCCATTTCTAATGTTTGATGTGAACTACATCTCTTATTAAAAACAGTTGTGTGTGTGTGTGTGATCTTATGTTTTAAATTGAGAAATTCTAAATAGAATATTTTCATAGTATCTGGACTCGGGCTTCCGACTTTACCAAATACTTATTCCCTAATATGTTCCTCAATTCCAACATGGAATTTAAGGCCAACTCTACGAATCTTCATGGATAATCACTTGGGTGGAATTTCCTTATAACTTGACAGAAGTGTGGCACTAATTTTGAAAATAACATTATGAATTCTACTTAATAAAAATATGGAATTAAGGAATAAACTGTCATATGTTTAATTCTTTTTTTAAAAGATTTATTTATTTATGCATACAAACTGGGGTACAGGCCAGTGGCATAGGGTGGCGAGAGGATCCACCAGAGACAGAGTGGGGCGTAGCACAGGCAGATTGACGGAAATACACTGCTGAGGGGAGCAGCGGGCAAGGTAGGAGAGGTCTGCCATGCCAGATGGGAATCTCCCTGGCCGGGCGTCAAACTCGTGTCACCGCTGCTGACAGTTCTACAGCACAGTGCTTGACCACTGAGCCACCAGGGAGGCTTCATATGTTTAATTCTTGATATTTATTTCTGGTTTCATCATGCTTATTGCTGTCATCTATCCTGATGTATACTCTGGAATGAAGCAATCAAGGCATACATTATAATTCCCATTGTGCATATAAGAACACTGAAACTCAAAGAGTTTGGGATGGGTCACAATTGCAGTTCTAGGGAGCAGCAGCTCTGGATTTCAGAGTTAGGACTTCTCATTTGTCAGTAGCACTAAAATTATGAAACCACTGGGAAGCAGATTCTACTTAGAAAGAAATCAAACTTCCTTTCTGCAGAACTTTGTCTTAATTGTTCTGTGATTATCAGGTTTAGAACAGAATTATGCATATGTGGTAAAGGTGGGGAAGTGGAAGAGATGGAAATAGAATGGGGATGAGTAGGAAAGATAAGCACAAGGAGAGAGAAAGACTGACATGAATAAGGGCTGTGTTTGATATCCCTACCTGTGAGATGCTTTCAAGAGCAAAAGAAGGTGTCCAGGAATTCCAGACACAGGTCAAGTTCATGTAGTTATGTGGAAATGATAAAGACTCTGACTAGTGCTTGACTAATGTTTATTAAATATTTGTTTATTTATGCATACAAGAGCTGGGGTGTAGGCCACATGTGTGGAGGGTGAGAGGATTCACCAGAAACAGAGTGGGGAGTAGAAAAGACAGAGTGACTGAAATTTATTGCTAAGGGGAGCAGCGGGCAAGTCCCGAGAGGTCTACTGTGCCATGTGGGAAGCTTCCTGTCTGGGGATTGAACTCATGCTTCAGTGGCTGCTGATAGGTTCATAGTGTTGAGACTTACCCCTTGCACCACCAGGGAGGTTCTTGACTAATGTTTTTTAAATTACCTTTGTAACTTGAAATTTTAAGTGGTGTCCTTCCAGTAATTTGTTGGGTGTATTTTACATTACTTAAGGCTTTATTTTATATATTAAAAGTGTACTTATGGAACTACAATGGTGAAAATATAACTGGCTACCATTTACTGAATATTTGCAGTATAGCAAGCATTATGTTTTATATTTTTCATATATGGTCTAATTTAACCTTTCTATAATTGTGCAGTGTGGTGTTATCCTCATTCAACTACTAAGAATATGAATCCCAAATAGGTTTGGCAATTTTCCCCAGTTCACACAACTCTTAAATGGTGGGGACGAGAATTTGAATTCAAGATCTTAACACATTAGCCTGCATTTTGACAGCCAAACCAATTCTATACCACATTCTGAAATAATGAATGAGTTTACTATTGTGATATTGCTAATAGCTAGAAGTGATAAACTGAAACACACTTTAGCCAGGGTTTCTTTACTGGTTAATTTTCTACCTCTGTTGCTTTTGAGGCAAGAGCAGAAAACTAATTTAAAATTTTATGTGTGTATGTTGACTGGTAAATTACATCCTAATTTATTTGCATCCTTGTTGCTGTTTCTAACTCCCACATTTGAAACTATCTCAGGAGTCATTATCTAAGGAAGTAGCTACTCACAGAACAAAATGGTCAGGGTCATTTAAAATCTCTCAGGCAGAGAGTGTTTTAGTTTTCTTGTCTCTGGCTACTGGTAACAAATCTTCATTAAATCTTAGCCACAGCATAAACAAACAGAACAGATTGTGAATGTTTCCTAATTCAACAAAGAGAGATTACAGTTTTGCAGATACTGTTAAATATTGGAACAAACCCCAAGAAAGTAATTTTAAGGCCCAGAGTATTTTCATGTATTTTGGCTTCTCTAAATCGGATTTTCCTATAAGCCTCAACATAGCCAAATAGTATGCATTTTCTTCTAAGCCTGTCTGGACAAAGATGTATGGCTTCTGAGTGGCCATCTTCATTATCACCCATGTAAGGTAATCAATGCTCTTTTAACCCAGTCACATGCCTACTGTTGTATTATGCATATTTCACACACATGTCTGTGCAGCAGGAAGAAGTCATTGCAAAGTTAAGACAGCACACATGTAGTAGTGTTACTAGGAAGAGTGATGGGCACCCCGGAACCCCAAAACATGTCAGCTCTAAGTAGATTCTGCCAATTGCCACATCAGGATAAAATATACTTTAATGCATAAGACCCTTAATGAAAAGAAACTCTAATACAATTAGTGTGCAATAAAGAGATGAGAAGGGAAAGAATAGAGAATATGTTTTTTTTTTTTAATCAAGCACCCAATTTACCCATCCTCTTGCAGGTAAGGTGGACAAAGCAAGGCCACTGAGGCCTGAAAACTTGCCACAGTCTAAGGCACCTTCTGGTGTGGACCCATAGGAAAGGGGCAGAAGGGGGCACACAAGCCTGGAAGGAAAAAAACAAAATCAAGATAAAAGCTGCCATGGGTCCCCTCCCCATGGGTCTCTCACTCACATTTGTTTCAAGTGTCTCCTTCCATGTCCCCCAAGTTTCTGGTAGCAGTCCACTGGCAAGAAGCAAGCACAGCTTCTTCACATGTCTCTGCCCGTGTGCCTCCTCCAGGTCTCCTTGCCCTCTATCCTTCTTCCTTCCTTCTTCCAGTCTCCTTCCCAGCTTCTCCTCCTCCCTGCTCAGCTCCACCCTTCCTTGAGTGGGGCAGGGAACTTGGAAACTCCCCTTTCCCTGGGGACCACCCAGTTACATTAGCACCCAGTTTGAGATCTGGTCTTTCCATTCTGTATCTAGACAAAATTAGTCCAGGAACTTACCTAGAATCTGATTGAATAAGGGAAAAAAAATCATCTCACCATAATGTAGATAGGGGTATGTGAATGTCAGAGCCTCATTCAGCTAAGAAAAGAGCAGAGTGGTAGAATCCAATTTATTTATGTTTTTTTTTTATGACAGACATTAGATTATTTGAAGAGAGCTGTTAATGCCTTCATAATACAGCTAACTCACCTTTTCCTTGGCATAGTCCATGATAAAAATATCCCTCTTAAGATGTAGCTCTCCTCCCCAAACTGAACATGATATATGGCCTAGCCCAGGTATGATGAAAACTATAGATTTTGTTATTTTTACTTAGGAATTCCGCTCATTAATTTAGTTAAGAATTTGACTTTCTAGTACTTAAAACCTCAAGAAATTTGTTATTTGTATTTAGTCATTGCAAAGATGCTCATTATTTTAAAACAGCAGTTGCCAAATTTTACTATTCATTGTAATCACCTGGAATTTATCAAAAGTAGCATTTACAGTTCCACTGCCAGAGATTATGATTTAATTGGTCCAAGGTGTGGCTTAAGTTTTAGAATTTTTCAAAGATCCCCTAGTGATTTTAAAGTGCAACCAAATTTAGGAAACACCATCCAAAACTTTTTTACTCAAAGTATGATCCATGCCATTAATATCACTTTAAACCCTGTTAGAAATGAAGATAGAGGGGCTGGGGCCCCTCCTATACCTAGTAAGTTAGATTATGTTTTACCAAGATAGTCAGGTGATTCATATGGATACTAAAGTTTGAAAAATACTGATCCCATCCTGACTTAAAGATTTTGATTTTAAATTTTGTTTTATTATACTATGGAGTTTCAAGGAGATAGTTTCCTTAGAGGGAATCAGATCAAGTGTAAATAAATGTGGAGGTATGTTCAATTGGGTGGGGTTAAATATAGTCAGTGACAGCCTGTTAATTGTCAGTTCTCAGTACTAGAGAGAGGTTGCCTTAGGGTGCAGTACTAGAGTTAGCACTACTGGCTATTGAGATTGGAGGTTCCAATTAATCACTCTTTTCTACTTCCTTAATTCTTGATCAAAGTGGCTACAATAATAATATGAAAACTAAAACATAGTCTTTCTTTTTTACTGGCAAAACTGAGTTAGGAAATGCATGCAATTTGAACTGGAGACCAAACTGAAACTGCTAGTCCCTTGTTCTTGCATTGATTCACTCTTCTTTGTCAGCTAGCTATTATCTGGAATGGTTAGAGCATGGAAGCCTCTCCGATGGGAAGGGAGATTCGTGCCCTAGGTCAGGGAAGAACATATTCCATTTAAGATCAGCTTCAAAGGTAAGAAGGCTACCAATATGGTGGACAACTTGTTAAAAGCAGTTGACCATTCACACATTTCACTGGCCTGCTGATTCACTTTTTTACTGCGAGAGAGGGCATATAATTTCCCCAGAGTGGTTTTCTGGCAGCTGTTTAGAAACACTTTTTTCCCATAAGTAGATTTTAGATTAGGTGAATAGATTAGCTGAAAATACAAGGAGGAAACCTGAGTCATTACCCCCATACCTTTTGGTTAGTTAAAACTCATAAGCAGATATCTGATGGCTCTGTCTATGATTACTGGTGAGAATGCCTCAGATGAGGAGCAAGACAAAAAGGAGGCATGAGACGGAAGAGTAAGTTGGCACAGGGGCCTCATTGATAGGCTCAGAGAATGAGAGAGTAGCTGGAAGAGCACTGAGAATTATGGTCACCAACTCAGATTGTCCCCAAATAATGTTCTCTCTCCAGTGTCTTGTTTTACTCAAGGACTTTAAAGTTTTTTTGGTTGCCTGATTTTAAGACAGGTCACCACAAGTATTTAAATTTTTATTTATCATTGATTGGTGGTTAATGGGGATAATGACTGGCTCCCTTGGATCTGTGACTCTGTTTTTATTTCCATTAAGGAATCTCAAAATTATATCTCTGAAAGAAGTGATTTATTTCCCAGAGGCAGTAACATAAGGGGAGTCTAGGAGAGGCAGGATAATAGGCAGCTATCCAGATTTCCTGTGCCAACTGATCTCGGAACTGGCCATTCTCTTGCATCTTTCCTTCATGTTAATTTAGTTATTTTAAGCTTGTATTAAACTCAATAAGATAAAACAATGCAAAAATACAAGCAACCACCAAACAAAAAATATAAGCATATTACAAGGAAAATCAATTTTAGCTACCTTTTCTCCTGCCGAACTCATACAATCTGCCATAGCCAAATTTTCTCTAAAGCAGTGTCAGCACTCCTTGTTACCACTTCCTCATCGCATCCTTGCTCTTTGGCTCCTTGCATCTGGCTCCTCCCCAAATGCTCCACTGAAACGTCTCTTCCAAAGGGCACATGTGGCTTCCCCATTGCCAAATCCAAAAGCCTTTTCTTAACCTTAACTCATTTAACCTTAGGGCATTTAGTTGACATTTCTGTATATAAAAATGTGATAATGGGCAAATAAATTATACCGAGCGCGTGTGCGCGCGCGCGCGCACACACACACACACAAACACACACACACACGCACACACAATTTACTGAGATGTATATTTTTAAATTTTATTTTATTTATTTATTTTTAATAAATATTTATTTACTTTTCTTATTCATATCTTTTACATAATTGTGTGTTCCCCATAGGTTACCCATCACCTGTTCACCCGTGAAGCTATTTTAATAGAAATCAGATCATATTTTACATTTTTCTTTACATCTAGACTAACTTAGAAGTTCATTGTGAAAATCCCTCCAAATAAACTGGCATGGAACTAATTCATTTAAAAGAAATTATGAAAGTATCAACAGTATTCAACCATTCTTCTCTTGATGAATGTTCCATTTGTTTTCAGCTATTTTGTAAGGTTGACTGGTGATTTTGTTTTATGGAATCAATTCCTAATTGGGGAATGACGGGACTAAAGGACACGTGAATATTTAGTTATATTTAGCATGTATGTTTGATTTTGAAACATGTACATTTCCACCAGCAGTATATGAGTAACCCTCACTGAAGCATTATAAGCCTTTTTAAAGTTTTACAAGTCTGTTGTATTTCCTCAACTACCATACAAGTCGAATATCTTTTCAAGTGTTTATTACTCATTTGAATGTGCTCTTCTGTGAACTAGGCTATTTATATTCTTATTCATTACTTAACCTCCCTGAACTTCAAGTGCTTCACAAGGTTATTATGAGGATTAAATAAAATATTTATGTAAGGATTTGCCTAAAGTCTGGTATAAATGAGAGGCTTGATAAACTATAGCTGGTGTTAATTGTTTTGAATTCCTTTATCCATTTACAGTTGATCTTTATCCTTGTACCTGCAAAATGTAGCTATTTCCCAAAATCTGCCAACAAATGCCTTTCTTCTTGACATTCCATTTTCTCTCTCTCTGATCTGAGAATCTCAGTTACTTTCACAATTTCATCTTCAGAATCTCTCCTCAGTTGGAAAATCTACATCTTTAATTCTGATTTGCCTTTCAATTTCAAACACGACTATTTCAATATACTAGTGTACTCCACACTCTAAGCCTACCTGCTCCCAAGCAGGCAAACTCACTCTCCTAATATGAGATTCATCTCATCTGTACTTCCTGTATTCCTAAAAGCACTCTTTCCTTTAAGAATCTCTAAGTTGGGCCTCCCTGGTGGCACAGCGGTTAAGCACTGCGCTGTGGAGATTCCCACATGGCGTGGCAGACCTCTCCTACCTCACCTGCTGCTCCCCTCAGCAGTGTATTTCTGTCCATCTGCCTGTGCTGCTCCCGGCTCTGTCTCTGGTGAACCCTCTTACTGCCCCAGGCCTCTGGCCTGTACCCCAGCTTGTATGCATAAATAAATAAATCTTTTAAAAGAAAAGAATCTCTAAGTTATCATGTTGCTTTTTTTCCCAGACATTGATTTTAATGGCAAAGCTCTTTACATCTCACCTCTACAATGTCTTATATCTATTCCCTATACTCACACTACTTCTACTCTAGTACCATACTACCGCACAACCATTAAAATAGCTAGTCAGTCTCTCCTCTGCCAGCTCCTCAGTTTTCCAGTCCATCTGTTACATTGCCAGATAAAGTATTCTAAAAGAGTAGCAAAATCATGTCACCCTTCTGAAGCATTTGTTAGTACCATTTTTTCAGAATAATGTTCAATGGTCTTGGCAGAAACTGTCCCCATTCCTTCATGTGCCCTATTTTTCCAACATACCAGCTCCTTTCTCTCCTTTAATATACCAGCCTTTGGAACATTCAAATTTTTTGTGCTATTGACTTTTCAACCTCTCATCTCTACCTATTAAAATCCCATTTATTTTCAAAGCCTTTTTCTTGTTTGAAATACTGCTCATTCACCCATCTAGAGTGAATCAACTCCTTTAACATTTTCCCATAGCATTCCCCAACTTAATTCTTGTAATAATTGTTAGTGTAGTAAATCATTTATATAATTATTTTTGTTTCCTTAACTCTTAAGTGTTTAATCTGCTTTTTGTTGCCAATACGATTTTTTTTTTCTTTGCTGTGTTTCCCAGTTTTACTTACTTATCCAATACCTTATAATGTTCCTCCTTTTTTTAAGAAAAATAGTTTTAGGATAAATGCATGACTGGGGGTAGAGATTAGGGACAAATGGAATGGATTCTAAAAGAAAGTCTTGCCAAGTACCAGTTGTCCTAGATTCTCTGAGGTGTCAACACTGATAATGGTATCTGTCTAGTCTATAGATGCTTTCTGCTTGTTCATATACAATAGTGTAACTCCTGTTGTATTAATTGGCCATTACATACAATCAGAATGTTTCTCAAAAGCATCTGGTTTCTTTTGAAAAAAGGAACATTGGCAAGAATAGGTCTCAATTCTTGAACAGAACAATGGAAGGAGATGAGCAGCTCTAACCTCTCTCATCCTGGCTATAGCCCACACATGGGCTCACATATTCATGGACATTATGTGCATGAACCCCAAATGAGCACATGATCAAAGTCCTTACATAGTATGTGATCCTGGGCAAGTCAATTGACCCTTGGACTTCATTTTCTTATCTGTATAATGGGGGATAGACCATAACATTCATTTACCAAGCATTCATTTTATTCATTTCTTCTTCACGGAGTACATGTTTAAAATGTTAAAATAATGACCTATTGAACACAACGTCTTTGTTTCACTTATGCTATCCTTTTTTCCCCAAATTGTTCCAGATTTTTACCAGTACTCTGTAATTATCAGATTTATAATATTATTAAATACCATAATTTTTGGTATTTCTTATTTTTATAATTAAGCAATAAAATTAAGAAAGCCTGGGGATACTTAAGTACTCTTTGTTGCTATTTGTTGATAAATTTCATTTGGTTGGCTCCCTTCTGTCTCAGAGTATTGCTATGATAACCTAGTATGGGCCTCTGAGGAACAATGACTGGATCCACTTGCTAGTAGCTCTAGCAACTCCTGTGATGCTACCAGAAGCTATTCAGAACTTTATAGTGTTGCATTGATTAACATTCCAATATGCAAATATAAAAAGAAACTTTTAGTAGCATGTGTTGTAGGAATATTATTAATATATGGATCATGCTTATTCTGAAATGATCAAATAAACAACTATAGGCAGTAATACATAAGGTGAAATTTAAAGGTCTCCCAATCCCTTCCCAATCTCATTACTAATTATTCTTTAATTGTTTCAAATATAATTATCTAATTCATTTTTCTTTCTTTGCATACATTTTTAAAAATTGCAAATATTCTCCATATTCTGTTCTATTTGCTACTTCTTCTGTGCCTTCCTAATGTCAATAGGAATATGCCCTCACTCTAGTTCATTTTCATCTACATTATTCCTCTTAATTACTTCTTATTATTCCCACGAAGGTAAGTATCATAAAGTATTTAGTTAGTTTTCTGATGATAGGCATTTAGGTTGTTTCCAATTATCTTCCTAGTTTAATGATCAATTTTCTTGATGGAGAAGGAGGTAAAATAGTCATTGCACAACTGTGTTTCTTAGACAAAATGTTAACTATTTACAGGTATTTGAGAGTTAACTTCATGGAATATGTGAAAAACCTAGCAACATAATTGTTTTCTAGTTTACTTTTTTAGAAGTGAGAGAATCTGGACTCAATACCAGATAGCAGTTTTAGTCATGAAAATAATCATATGTTCTGAGTACTTAGCATGAGAAAGGCTCCTCGCAGAGCACTATTCGTATGTTGGCACATTTAATTTTTCCAGTAATCCTAAGGACAGGCATAGTTTCTGTGTCCCAATTATAGAAATATAAGCCAAATAATTTACTCAGGATCACATAGTTGATAAATGGGCAGAACTGGACTTTGAACACACACAAACTCACACTGAAAGTTATATTCTTTACTTTGCTACGGCAACGGGATACAATTTTCCATCTCAGTTGCCCATGTATGTGAAACTGTTCCAGGGGAGTTTGGGAGGGGAGAAAGGGCTCTCCTGTGTCCTACACCAAGAGTGTAATCAGAACTAGGTATTCCCAAAAAGAAACTGTAGGAATAGCAAAGTAAAATCTCATTTCAGTTTCACCTTTGTAGTCCTATAATGTTTTCCACTTAGAAGCTCTGTGCAGATCTCTTGAGACCAATTTTGTGTTTGTGAAGAAACACAGACTATATTGGGGAAACTCTCAGACTCTTTTAAGATTTAGAATTGCTATGAACCAGATGTGTGATCATAGTTTCCTCATCAGAGAATGAGGTTTGGGTTACTTGGCCATGGAGGGACATTTTTCTTTTGAAATCATTTCAGACTTATGGAAAAATTTCAGAAATAATACAAGAATTAGATTTCCATTTATCTTCCATACAGAACCCACAAGTGTGAACATTTTACCATATTACCTTCTCTACCTCTCCTCTCTCTACAACACATTCACATATTTGTTTTTACTATTTATATATATAATTATTTTTATTTCTGAATTGTTTCAGACATATTGACATAATATCCCTAGACCTAAATATTTCATTATATATGTGTCTCTAAAAAACAAAGATATTCTCTTATATAATAAAAACATAATTATTAAAATTTGGATGTTAGCACTGATAACAAGACAATTCTCTAATCTTCGTTCTTTGCTCTAGTTTTACCAACTGTCCTACTGTCATTTATAACAAAAGAATTTTATTTTTCTGCCATTACTTACAATGCAGGATTATAGATTGCATTTAATTGTCGTTTCTTTTTGGTCTCCTAACACCTACAAGAGTTCCTTAGTCTGTTTGTCTTTTGTAACTTTGACATATTGGAAGAGTACAAGCCAGTCATTTCATGTAATATCTGCAGTTTTGGTTTGTGTGATGTTTCCTTTTAGTTAGATTTGCTTATTTTTACAAAAGAGTATTACAAAATGTTGTATTCTTTTTGGTGCATCATATTGAGAGGCACATGATATTAATATGTGTTCTTATTTTGAATGTTAAGTTTCAAGACCTGATAAAGATGGCATCTGCTATATTACTTCTATGTAACAATTACTGTTTTCCCTTTGTTATTAATATGCACTGTGTGGCAATGTAAATAGCATCACACTCTTCACCTAGTAGTTTTAGTACCCATTCATAAATTTTACCTAAAGCTTTATTTCAAAGTAGGTTGCCAAATAAGTACTGAGATTCTTGTTTTGTAAGTTTTACTTACAAAGAGCTAAAAACTTCATTGAGTCACTTCAGTACAAAGTGTGTGAGCTAATCATTCAAATTGGATCAGCCTTGTTTAACTTCATAGATTTTAATTATTGTTTGCATTTACTACTGATCTTAAGAGTACATTTTAAGTATGTCTATTCATTTTATTGAGATATAATTGACACACAGTCTTATGTGAGCTTTGCATGCACAGCACAATGCTTTGATTGACAAATATTGTAAAATGATTACAGTAATTTTAATTAATATCCAGAACCTCATATAACTCCAAAAAAAGAAGAAAAAATTATTGCTAACAAAAAATGATTTATTTCTCTAAACATTTAACTATTCATATCACTGAACGCTTACAAAAAAATGGAAAAGTTCAGAAAATATTGGTGCTGTATAGGAAGGTTTTCTCATTGCAGATATGGAGTTATTTTTCATACAGACTGTTCTGTTCAATAACTCATTACAGAAAGTGTTAACAGATCAAATGTGAAAACAAAATAATGTAGAGATTAGTAAGGAAGATAGAATTTGCTTCACTGTTTCCCTTATCCAGGTCAAATATCTCCCAGGGAAAGGCTGCCGTCATATTTTCCTGAAATTCCTCTCTTTATTCTCTTTTTCCTTGATCAGGGGGAAAAGAATAATTAAACTTATAATTAAACTGGTGAGGTGATAGATACTTGGTGTTTCCAAAATTAATTCTAACAGCAACCTGAGTGACACCTAACGTCTTGTGCTGTTGAGCAGGAGGAATTCCATGTTCCCATTTGTTTTTCAGAGGCTTCTATAGATATGATAAATTTCTGCCTATTACCTGTCTTCATCTAGTGATCAGAAGTACAGATCACTTTATAATTTGATTGTCTTCTTAACAAAATGATGATTGAGTTTAAGAAATACTTATTTTGGATTTATCTGGTATCAAAAATTTTGATATAGACTGGAGATATAACCACACAGTTTTCCTTCCTTGGCAGAAACAGACATGAGAAAAGTAAAATACTACATTTATCTCATATATATATATATATATATATATATATATATATATATGCACACACATATACATATACATACACACACACGTGTGTGTGTGTGTGTGTGTGTGTGTATGGTGCTGTGGGACCAGAGCAGAGAGAACAATGGATTATATCTATAGACTTATGGAAAGACTTCAAAGAAAAAGTGTTTCTTGTGCTCGGTATTGAAGAATGAGTAGCACTTTACTAGAAGGAGAGGGGGATAGGGATCCTAAGTGGAATGAAGAGTCTCGTGTCGTTTGGAAACTTCTCAAAGGTTGCATAAGTTGGTAAGGGAGATTACAGGTTCAGAGGCCAGAACATGGGTTTGAGATTCATTTCTATGTTTTACTAGGATACTCTGACCTGGTTAAATTGTTTAATGTCTCTAAGACTTCATTATCTATTTTATAATATGGAGATGATAGTATCCATCCCTGTGTTGTGTAAATTCAGTGGGGGTGTGTATCCAGTGTTTGACACAGAGCCCAGGAAGGTGATTTCTCACAAATATTTTTTTGTCTACTTCTGTCAGTAGAGAGGTAAGAATGGTAGTTGGTTAAACTGAAAGCTATGTTTGGTTCAGCATTGAAGCTCTGAAATATTTGTTCTGATGTTTGGATTTCATACTTTCTGATTAACTTTTTTTAACCAACAGAATTACCTTAAGATCCAAAATTGCACACCTCTGCTCCCACCCAATCAAAATAAATCTGATTTCTTTAAGTACATCTAATGACAGTTAAGTTTATATTTGATGTATGAGTAAAGTAGTTTGTTTGAAGCCATAACTATAGTAAAAAAGGGGAATGAAGCAAATCAGAAAAGAAAATATTCAGCAACAACTTCAGGGATTGTTAATTAACGCTCAGAAACTGAAGGGGTGAGAAAATATATATCAGCATATACATGTGTGAATTCAGAGTATAATAGCACTGTTTGAAAAAAAATTTATTAAACCTCATTGTTAGAATATTTTGCACAAACAAAAACTTTCTCAGACATGGCAAAGGTGAAAGCCAGTAAATTAGAAAGAACTTGGTGAATGGTCCTCCTCCCTCCTCATGGCTTAGACAACACAAAGGGATTCCACTCCAAACAGGAAGGTCGACTGTAAACAGCTCATTCTTCAGCACATCCAAGGAGAAGCTACATGTAGTTTATGTGACATCGATGTTCAGATGAAACACCAGAATATTTTGGTAAATACTGGCCAATAAATAGTAGCCAGCACTATTATTTGTTTTACTGCCTAGAAATCCAAATAGAAAGAGAGATTTCCAAAGTCAAAATGGGGTGATAATAAAACAATGAGCCATTAATTTGGAAAAACCAATTATGAAAAATTCAGGTAAGAAACAAAATTTGCATTTTAAATGATTTTCTTATATATGCTTTATGATACATGCTGAAAACTATGCAATGATTGTTAGCTGGTAATACAAATCATGCAAATAATGCATATTTCCAAAGGTTACATAGTGTTCATTTGGTGGGACTATATGCTGTTTTTTAAAGATGTCTGTTGGAAAATATATTTTAGTGACTAAGAAAATTATCAAATGATCTAAGTAAACAAGAAATAATGAAAGAGGGGACCTCCCTGGTGGCCTGGGGGTTAAGTCTCAGCACTGCAACCACGTAGGCCTACTACTACATCCTGAGTTCAATCCCTGACCAGGGAGCAAATCCCCATATGGCATAGCAGACCTCTGCTGTTTCACCCGCTGTTCTCCTTAACAGTGTATTTCAGTATATCTTCCTGTTCAGCTCCCCACTTTGTTTCTGGTGAATCCTCTCACACCTTCCCCTCCCCCTGCCACCTCTGGCCTGAACCCCAGTTCTTCTATGCAAAATTAAACAAAATCTTAAATATATATGTATTATATGACATATAATATAATATGTATTATATATATATAATGAAAGAAATAAAGGGGAGGCAACTAGGTGGCTACACATACATAAAAAATTTACTGTAGAGAAAGTATAAAGATGTTAAAGGAAAAAAAGACAAATTAGGGAGATATATTTGAAAGACTTAAGAAAAATGTGTATAAGAATTTATCCTACAAACATACTCTCACATATTCATAACAACACAAGACACTCATACTTTTGAGAAAATTGAAATTTAAATATTATTTGATGCTCTTTAGGAATTACTGTTAATTCGTTTTGGTTGTTTGGTCTTGATTTTTATTGTGTTTTAGAGATATAATCAGAAATGTTTAGATAAAATGACTTGATGCCTGTGTCCAGTGTTTTAGGAGTTGGAGAAGATGCTAGAAGGGTGATGGATAGGAAGAGTTGATAACTGTTAAATATTTATGACAGGTGCACAGGGATTTAGCTTATAGCCTTTCCCTAATTTTGTGTTTGTTTAGAATGTCCCATAACAGAATTGTTCAAAGTGATGTACAGAAGATAGTGTGTAGTATGCTTCTATTTATTAAATTTAAAAAAAATGTATGTTATGGGTGCTTTGTTCATTTTACTGACATGAACAATGAATGATAATAGGCAGGAATAAAGAAAGAGAAGCATAAATGTATATATACCTATGCTTATTCAAATATATACCCATTTGCTTATATGTATATGCATATATGACATATTGGTGTATTTATCCATATATAAACTCATTCATATATATGTTTGTAATTTTGACATTATTCACTTATCAAGTGAGATCACAAATAATTTCATATATGCGTTTGTAATTTACTCCATAATAAAGAAATCAGAACTATTTTTCTGAAGATTATGTAATACATTTTAAGTTTGTATTTTGGAAAGAAAACACAGAATCGTTGCCTTCAAAATATTGAAATGCAATAACTGAAGTAGATTTCTCACTTGAGTAGTGTGTAGATTGTTCTTTCTTGTGTTCTCTGCTTCTCCTTCTCTAGAAATGATATTTTCTTCTCACTTTATGTGAAAAGTCAAGGAAAAAGATATGTTCAGCTGCTGACTGTACTACTGCCCAACACTACCTTAACTAAATTGATGGGCTGGGAGTTGTGGAGAAGATAAATAAAGGATATGTATGTATGAATATTGGATCAGGCACATTGTATATTCTAAAGCTCAAATTTGTGCGTGTGCCCTTTTCTGCACTATGCATATAGTTTACCCACTTGGTAAGTTAGAATAAAAATATCACTACAAGAAATTGTTGTAGTTATTAAATTGAATAAACAGATATATTAACGAAACTAGCTTAAGTAGCAAACAAATTTAGCTACTAAGAAAAACATTTTTCTTATCTACATTGAAAAATGTCTTTTCTTTTTTTTCTAGATTTCTGAAAGCCTGTGCTATAACTGTGTTATTTATTTTGTTCCTTACATTTCATTTGTTTTGGATGCTAATTTGATGATGTCTTGAATACACAAGCTAAATTGATAACAGTGCTATAGTGAGGAATGCCTATGTCCAGAGTGCAGTCTTATTTAAGATCACTAAGTTTTTATCCAGTATCATGTCAAAAGCCTAATGTTAAGTGATATAAGAAATGCAAGAGAAGGAAGCTCTGTCTGTCACAGAAACATTAAAAAAATCAAGTAAAAACTACCAGAGTCAAATTTTTCAGAACTCTGGAAAAATAGCCAAATGTTTAGAACAACCAAGTGAATACTGAATCAAGAAAATGACAGCTTTAAAATAGGAAACTCCATGACAGTTTTGCTTATTGTCATAGTTCCTTTTCCAGATTGATGAAATTCTTGAAACACGAGTTTCACCGAAGGGACATCACTTCCAGATTCAGGAGGGTGAAACTGATCTTATTCTGAAAGTGCTGTGTTTGTTTACTCAAACCTGTTTGGGGGTTACCTGAATGACAGTGTATGTCTTTGTTTTGCATAACTTAGAATTCATTCAAGATGGAAAACAGTCGGAGTTTCTCAAAACTATTTTTTGAAACAAATGAACAACCTGTAGTCAACTGGGGAAATGAGATTACAATTGAGGAAAATAGTATAACATTGGAAGGCTAGGAGAAAAATCTGGGAGGAAATCTTTGGGAGATTAGGGCATTCCAATGCCTTTACATACTGAAGTAATTAGAAAACAGGAATGCCCAGTGTCTGCATGTCAGTAGAATGCATGTCAGTAGAACTTTTTTTTTTTTTTAAGATTTATTTATACATACTAGCTGGGGTACAGGCAGGTATGGGGTACAGGAGGGTTCACCAGAGACAGAGTGGGGAGCAGAACAGGCAGATCAGAAATACACTGCTGAGGGGAGCAGCGGGCAAGGCAGGAGAGGTCCGCAGCACCATGTGGGATTCTCCCCAGCTGGGCATCGAATTCACATACGAGCAGCCGACAGCTCCACAGCGCAGCGCTCAACTGCTGCGCCACCAGGGAGGCCCCGGTAGAAGTTTTTGATGTCAGAAGTGCACAGATACATATGTATCCATGTTCATCAACACATAAACACTGATGTAAATAACATTAGTCAATACAAGGAACTCATCTAAATATTTATCAATGCATGAATGTATAAACAAATTGAGGTATGAAAAGGAATTCATTTTTTGACTGTTAAAAGGCATTAAATATTGATACATGCTGCATGTAGATTGAACCTCAAAATATTATGCTTCGTGAATGAATCCAGGCAAAATAGGTTAAATGTTATATGATTCCGTAATAAAAAAATCTAGAATATATAAATCCACAGACACAGAAATCAGATTGTTGCTAAGGTCTGGGTGAGAGGTAAATGGGGAGTTATTGCTTAATGGATATAGGGATTTTTTTGAGTGAGGAAAATGAATTACAAACAGGTAGATGTGGCAATTACATAACATTTGAATGTACTAAATTATACTTAGTTGTTGACTTTAAATGGTTAATTTATGTACTGTGAACTTAATTTAAATTAAAACAAACAGAACACTTACCTTCCACAATTCATATACTGGTTACTAGAGTTCTTGGTGAGAGGGAATAGATTATAGAGTGTGACAGATTTGGGTTCAAAGTCTTGATCCATGTAGCTCTACCCATCAGATAAGTTAGAATAAAAATATTGCTACAAGAAATTGTTGTAGTTATTAAATTAAATAAACAGATATATTAATGAAACTAGCTTCAGTAGCAAACAAATCTCCAAACACATGTGGTTTCAAACAATAAATATTTATTTCTCATTAAAGCAACAGTCCCTGTGGGTGTTCATGATTAGAGGAACATTATCCCTGGTCACCAGGGACTCACTCTCTAGATTCCTATTGTTTCTTTTTCTTTCAAATGGATAAAGTTATAGTAGAATATTTATAGAAGAATTTCATGAAAGGGTATTAAATAGTGTAATATATCACATTTACCCATATTCTATTTGTCGTAACTCATCATCCTTGCTATGCTTGCCTGCAAAGAGACTAGAAATTTACACTGTGTTTTTGAAGGAAAAAAGACTTTAAGGAAGGTGACAGTCATTTGGCATAATGTATATAAATCTTCTACTTCAATGTCTGCAATCAAAAATAAACCAGCACAGTTTTTGAAAGTGTGTCTCAAAATACATGTCTGAGAAAAGGCCATTAGTTGTGGTCCGCTGGCAACGTCAGTTGCTGTAGCGGCTATTCAGCAGAATTCTTTCTGAGCACTATGCTGCTTGCTCTTTTCTTGTTTTTTGCTTTGGAACTTCCCTTGGTTTTGGTCCAGTTTAGTTTCCAATGTCTAATTTGGGCTTTGTTTTTCGTATGAGGCTTCTCATCTTCAGCTTCTATATGCTGTCTCTTGGTTTTGCACTCTACTGGAAGTAAAGGACTCCCAGCCCTTTACTCAGTATCCTCACTGGACACTCCCCTTTGCCATTCTTTACTCTCCAGTCTTATTTTAAAGGCTTACAACTTGAACATATTCATTTATTTTTGGTATGGTTGTTAAAATGTCTATCTATACCCACATCTTATAATTAGCTTAACTGATTTTTAAAGAAATCCTCTATAAATTGTTATTATGAAGGCCATCTGGTAAAACAAATTACTCTCCAAGGTATGTTGATCAGACCAATTCCTAATTAAATGTCCTCTTTGATTGTATTTGCTATTGATTAGCAAGTGTATGTAATGTACATTAATTTTTGTGAAGATACTGAGAATACATTTTTTCCAAGGAAGTGAATTGATTTTCCATGTGTGATGTATGTCTGTGATAATAATAAAAGACATGCCTTTTCATTTTTTGAATGGATTTGTTCTTTTTAGAACAGGGCCATTATATACAATCTTGCAACTTTGGGGACTAAATTTTATTTTAACCTATTGCTAGTGTCTCAACTTCAGAGTTCTACAAATGATTTTATAGTTCATGGAATTTGGGAGGTGTTTGTAAATGATAAAACAGTTGCCAGTGGGTTCAGTTTAATCATGGATGGCAAATGGATTTAATAGTAAATATAAGCGTATTGATAGTAATTACCTTGAGTATATTGTATAGAAAAATTTAGAAGCTAGTATAAGAGGGGAAAATTTACCTTTCAGATGTTATGATTTCCTTATTATTAGATTGGGCTATGAGTCATTGAAATGAAGCCACAAAGAATGAAAATCATTTTTACTTGACAATAATATGAATTGCCGAATAAGGTACTGTTGATCAGAATTAGAAGAACTTCAGGGAAAACCAAAGTTTCCCACTCAGATCTGTTTATCCCAAGTTAGTCATATAGAATAATGATTGAAAGCCAAAATCTGTTTCCCAAGCCCTCTTTTCCCACTCCTCATTTACCTTGAGATAACTATTCATTCATGGAAATGAGTGAACATTTTAGTCAAACTGATTCAGGTCTCATTAATTATTTATTCATGTGGCTTTTGGTTACATGTTAGTGTTATAGAGTATGAATGGACTTTTAGAAAGCAATTGCAATCTACTCTACCTAAATTTGTCTTTATGAAGTGGTAGA
This sequence comes from Scalopus aquaticus, assembly GCA_004024925.1. Taxonomy (NCBI): domain Eukaryota; kingdom Metazoa; phylum Chordata; class Mammalia; order Eulipotyphla; family Talpidae; genus Scalopus; species Scalopus aquaticus. Next base: position 12,669 of record PVIJ01011147.1, on the reverse strand, counting down.
TTAGTTTCATAATTGTATAAAACATCAGAGATCACCATCTTCATTACAGATTCTCCTTTTATAACTGAAGCAGTATATACTACATTAGGTTCATGTCTAAAAGTCCATTTCTATGCTTTATCATATAACTGTCTCTTTCTTTTTGATAATAGATATCTTAACAGGTGTGAAATTGAAACGATATCTCATTGTGGTTTTGATTTACATTTCCCTGATAATAAATGAAATTGAACATCTTTTCAGATAGACATTGGTCATTTGAATATCTACTTCAGAAAAAAAAAACTTTTTAGGTTTTTTGACTTTATTTTTTAATAGAATACCTTACGATTTTTCCTAAATTGCGTTTCCTATTTTTTTTTTTTGGATATTAACTCATAATCATGAGTGATTTAGTCTATATTTCATTTATTTCCTTTCTTTCTTTTTTTTAAGATTTATTTATTTATGCATACAAGCTGGGGTACAGGCCAGAGGCGTGGGGTGGCAAGAGGGTTCACCAGAGACAGAGTTGGGAGCAGCACAGATAGATTGACAGAAATACACTGCTGAGGGGAGCAGCGGGCAAGGCAGGAGAGGTCTGCCACACCATGTGGAAATCTCCCCTGCCGTGCGTTTAACTCCCACTGCTGCTGCTAACAGCTCCACAGCGCAGCACTTAACCACTGCACCACCACGAAGGCCCCATTTCTTTCCTTTCTGATCTTAGTGTTTTCCTTCTACTAAGTTTGGACTAATATATTAGGTACTTATTGGTATAAACTTACCTCTTGGAATAGCTTTTGCTTCATGCATATTGGGTATGTTGTTTATCCATTCCCATATGTCTGAAGATATTTTTATTTTCTTATTTCTTTGTCTCAATCATTTCTTAGAGCATGTCTTTCAATCAATATATATTTGTGGTTGGAAATGATGCTTAGTATGATTTTTATCTTTATTTGTTAAGACTTGATTTCTGGCCTATGTGATATATCCTGGAGAATGTTCTGTGTGTACTTGGGAATAATTCATATTCTGCTACTATTGAGTGGAATATTCTGTATGTATCTGTTAGGTCTATCTGATATAATATGTATTTTAAATACATTTTCATATTGATTTTCTGTCTGGATGACATATCCATTGTTGAAAGTAGGTATTGAATTCCTCTTAATAATATTGTATTACTGTCCATTTCTCCCTTCAAATCTGTTAATATTTGTTCTATATGTCTGGGTACTCTGATGTCAGATACACAAATAATTACAATTTTTATATTGTCTTCATGATTGACCCCTGTATCATTAATTAATGATATTTTTGTCCCATTTCATAATTTTTGGCTTAAGGTCTTTTTTTTATATCAGTATAATTAGCCCTTTCTCTTTTGTTTTCCATTTTCATGGACTACCTCTTCTCCATTTCTAATTTTTCATTCTATATGTGTATAAAGTGAAATGAATCTCTTGTAGACAGTGTATAGTTAGGTCTAGTTTTTTTTTCCTTTCTTTTTTTAATTCATTCAACTATTCCATGTCATTTTATTGGAGAATTTATTCTACTTATGTTTAAAATAATTATTGATGTGTATGAATATATTTTTGCTATTATGCTAATTATTTTTTTGGCTGCTTTGTAATTTTTTTTTCTTTCTCTCTTGCTCTCATTTTTTATGATTTGATGATTTTCTGTCGTGGTCCTTCTCTTTCTCTTTTTGTATTTTATTTTATAGTTTTACATATATTCATATTGTATATCCATTACTAGATTACACTGGTCAACAAATTTTTATAAAATTCATGTTACTGAAATAAAATTAGTCATTTCCTATCAATTTGTATGTGCTCAACACGAATATGACAAATTATAATTTTGGCTCTAGTTTTTTTGTAATATGAAATAAAAGGAAATGCATGCCAATAGTAATAGGCCTACGGTTAATACATGTAAAAAATCAAGTCATAGACTACTTCTTATATTTCTTCACTTGTCTCTTGTACAGCTGTTCAAGAATAGAATAGATGGAAGACGGTTTCCACTGTGCCAAAGCACAGCCTTAAGACTCAGTTTTGAAGAGTGTAGAAATAGTCTCCATTCGTGTGGGTCATGAGTGATTTCTAAGGCATTCATGAGGCCCTTAATATCGGAACAGAATACCAGAGTATTTTCCTTTCTGAAGAAAAGCTCCAATTGCTGGTGGCGTTTTCAGTATAAGGTAATTGTGGTATCTTCTTGAAGATTATATTGTTGGAGTCTTGATCCTAGCAATTCTGCCTTGTTCTTACATAAGTCCAAGTCACGAACCAGGTCATTTAGTTCTTCCTGTGTTTGTCTGTGTGGGATTAATAATTCACCAAAGTGAAAATCTAGATCACTGCATGCTGATGGAACAGGAGATCAGGTCGGCTCACCCTTGTCCTCATCAGATGAATCAAGAAAATATTCTGTGGGAGGTTCTGGAATAGGAAGTACCTCACCATGTGGAACTAGTCTCAATGCAGATGGAATGTCTGGGTAGACTACTCTTCTTTTGGTTTGTTGTTCCCCCGGAAAGAGGAGGAACAAAGCAGAGGTAACAGTCTTTTATGTGGTTGCTTGGCTCTCTCCACACCATGGGGACAGCAAATGGCATAGATGGTCTTCTGCCATTTAACCACTGTGTGAAAGCTGTGTTGGACATGAAGCATAGCATATATGTGGGGCCCAAGGCTTGTCTTGGTCACCAACTTTGCATCCGAAGTAAAGATGATAAGCCTCTTCACTTGAGAAGTGATACTTTTCTTCCGGTTGGCAAATGTCACTTCCCCACAAATAGAGCAGAAATTGTCCACACTATTAATGCACATTCGAGACATCACTGTTCTATATTGTGCCTAAATGGATAAAATAATAACAGTTCTATGGAACAGTAGCGTAAACTGTCTCACACAAAGTTTGAAATATTTTCAATGCTCAACCTTTCCGACAGGGCTTTGTATAGTGCACTGCTGATGTCAGCTTACTTCAGCAGCCGCCTGGCAGTAGTATTGCATTGCATCAGAAAATGTTGCAATCAACTCTGGATGATGTGTGCAAGATGGTATTATGCAATGCGATGCAATATGACATCATTCTAGGCTGATTTAGGATGTTGTTGCAGTCCTACTGGATAAATTTACATGGTCAAACATGTAAAATGAATTATATTAAATACCTTCAAAACAAGAGCTAATAAAAATTTTTCAGGGCTATATTAATGTTCAGCACACCAAGATACTACAGATTAGGGCCTTTTAAAGTCAGTAATTATCTCACTGTTGACCAGTGTTGTTATAGCTATCATTATTTTAATATTATTTAAACATTTTAACCTTTATATTGAAGTTATAAGTGATCTACACATCATTTTTACAACATTCTGTAATTTTTCTGTGAGCTCCTAATATTTATGTTGTCATATATATTGGGCAGCTTATCAGTCTTTTGTGTGAGCTTTCTGTATGTATGTCTTGATTTACCAAATATAGTTTGAACATTTTGATTACCCAGACCCTGCCTTTATTTTAAGCTTTAATATTCCATTGTTTAATTGCTATCCTGGTGTCAAATATTTAAAATTGAAATGACAATCTCCTCAGCCCTTACTCTCTGATACCATCACATTAGCTGACATTAATCAGGACACTGAAAACACCAGAAGAGAAGTTGGTTCCTTCTGAAAAAGTCTTTTTTTGCCTTTGAAGTTTTAAAATAAATACCACAGTCAAATTCATAAACTGCAACACAAGAGATGGTATTGGTGTTCAGCCTCTATAGAAAACCTATTTATTGAATTCCAGATATGCATAAGTAGAAGAAAATATAGGCAAGTCTTATTACATTCTTCAAAATAAGAGTCATTTATTCCCCAGTTGTAGAGCCTGACTTTGCTTTTAGAGAGTAGTCAAACTGTCCTTAAAGAATTAATATTTCTACCCATATATAGAGCAACTTCTTTTCAGAGGCAAATTGTTAGTCTTTCTACTTGTGGATAAAATGTAGGTCCTTCTGTGATAGTGTTGTAAGGAGGAGACAGGCATGGATTTTAACTGTATCTTAACAACTTGGCAAGAGACGAAGGTTAAAGATGTAAAGTTATGAAAGCATAGATATTTTACCCCACTGATCTCTAATGTCTCTATCTATGGTTTGGTAGTAATGTATAACCTTTCTCTACTTGCTGAAATTCCGTATTTGTACCTTGCAAATTTGTACAATTGACCAAAGTCAATGACCTTCTGAGGTATCAATGAAGAATGTAAGTTGGAAATTATGAAACATTGTCTAGTTAAGGCTAGAAACTATTTGTATTCTCTGTGACTTGTAACATCTTAGCCTCTCCATCATATCAAATCATTGTTTTTTTTATTTTAAATGTGTCTTCTGATTTATGTCTTCATTTTCATTTTCTTTTGAGATGATGGTGGAGAAGGTTTTATGGCAGCTCTGGGAAGACAGGTATTCAAACTGAATTGGTGCTTTGTAACCTATATGTCATTACTTAACAAATGAATGCTGAGCTATGGATATCCACAGGAGAGAGGAGATATTTGTCCAGAATCTAATCAAGCCATGCCTGCCTTCATCTTAACTTATGTAGTGTAATCACTTGTATTATTCATAGTGTGTCTTTCATTAATCAGAACGCATGTAGGCAACAAGGGAACAGAGATTCCATTAGCTTGACATATGGTGGCCTTCCCCAAGTTTTGGGTGTTTTGAAAAGAGGTTTCAGGGTTTGTCCCAATCATACAAGAACTGCTTAATGACTTTGAATTTAGCACACCATTTCCCAGGAAGTAATATCTTCCCTATTCCTTCTTAGCAATTATATTTAAGTTTTTATTGTACTCTGTGATGTTCTTATATTCATTTTAGTCAGGTTCAAATGGTGATTTGTTGCTTCATCTTGGCCTCCTTATATCTTCCTCTAGAGAACAAATAGGAAACAGAAAGAAAGTATATTTTCTTAATTGCAAAAGTGATGAATGAGGTAACCCATCAGAACCATTTTTCAAATTTCCTAGAGATGTTGAAAATACATTTAGATTTGTTTTCAAAACAAGATGAAAAAGTTATTTTAGAAAATATGTTATAAAAATATAAAAAATAACATATAAAATATGTTATAAACTTTGCCACCTTGGTGATTGTTAGATTTAGTTCCCCACCCAGTCCCTATGGGCAACTTGGGATAGGCTAAAGCTTGTTAAAATAATATTTTTGTGTTGTTAGTATGTGTCAGGAACTGTTCTAAGCTGCTTGGAACATAACAGTTAACAAAACTGTCCTTATAAGTTTTCAGACAATAAATGCTAAACATAATAGATAACTAAATTTCATAGTATGGTAAAAGATGATATATGCAATGGATTTTTAAAAATAAGATTAAGATGTTCAGAATGGCCAAATCATTGGGCTTGGGGTTCAGGTTTGGGAACTAATTTCACTGTGTAATGAGTTGACTAGACCTCATTAAGAAGGTAATATTAGGTAAATTTTTTTTAATATAATAGATATTTATTTTTGTTATTCGTATCTTTTACATTATTATGTATTCCCCATCAGTAACCCACCACCTGTTCACCCGTGGAGCCATCACCATAGTCCTCCGTGCTCCCCTCCTCCCCCCTCTTGAGCCCCCCTCCTCCCCTCCTTCCCTACTGAATGTTGCTTTCTTATTTGGTTCCCCTATATTCCTGTTATAAGTGAAACCATTCGATATTTTTCTCTTTCTTTCTGGCTTATTTCACTGATCATGATCCCCTCTAGGTCCATCCATGTTGCTGCGAATTGCATGTGTTTGTCTTTTTTGAATGCTGAATAGTATTCCATTGTGTATATGTACCACATCTTCTAGATCCAGTCATCTATTTTTGGGCATTTGGGTTGTTTCCATACCTTAGCTATTGTAAACAGTGCTGCAATAAACATGCGGGTGCATGTATCCTTTCGGATTAGTGTTTTTGTGTCTTTTGGGTATATTCCCAGTAGTGGTATTGCTGGGTCATAGGGAAGTTCCATTTCTAGCAGTTTGAGGAAACGCCATACAGCTTTCCATAGTGGTTGGATCAATTTGCATTCCCACCAGCAGTGTAGTAGAGTTCCTTTTTCTCCACATGCTCGCCAACATTTGTTGTTGCCTGTTTTATTAATGTGCGCCATTCTCACTGGGGTGAGGTGGTATCTCATTGTGGTTTTAATTTGCATTTCCCTGATTATAAGTGATGTTGAACATTTTTTCATGTACCTGTTGGCCATTTTCTTTTCTTCTTTGGAGAAGTGTCTTTTTAGCTCTTCTGCCCATTTTTTGACTGGATTGTTGACTTTGTTTTTGTTGAGTTGTGTGAGCTCTTTGTAGATTTTTGTTTAAAGATTTATTTATTTATGCATACAAGCTGGGGTGTAGGCCAGAAGTATGGGGTGGTGAGAGGATTCAGCAGAGATAGAGTGGGGAGCAGAACAGGCAAATCTACTGAAATACGCTGCTGAGGGAAGCAGTGGGCAAGACAGGAGAGGTCTGCTGCACCATGTGGGAAGCTCCCAGGACGGGTATCAAACTCATGGCTGCATTGACTCTGGATAGCTTCACAGTTCTGCACTTAACCCGTTGTGCCACCAGGGAGGCCCAGTATTTGGCAAACTCTTAACGGAAATGAGTGAATTTGTCCAGTAATACATTGGGAAAGAGAGTCCATAAGTAGGAATGGTAATTACAGAGATGTGTATGCTATACAGCAGAAGGCCAAAGTTCCTGGATACAGTGAGTTGGAGAAAGAGTAAAGCATGGGATCAGATGGAAATGAATGGGTCCAATCATGCAGGGTGAGGCAAAGACCTTAACCTTTATTCTGAGTGCAATAAAGCCATCCAAGGATTTTGAGCAGAGATATACACTCTGATTTTATAGTTTAAGGATTTTTTTGGCAGGTGATTGAGAATAGCTAAAAGGAGGCAGAGGACTATTTAGAGGTTATTGCATAGTAATCAAAGTGACAAACCCTTATATTCTGGAGGTGGGGATAAGAGAATGGAGAGTAAATGTTCCAGTCAATTGGGGAAACAGCAGCTATAATCTGTAGTATTATGTTAAATTAGGTTGAAGAAACAGATTTTTTACATCATTGCCACTATTCTGGAATTCCCATTTAGGCATAAGACTTAGAGTCATTCCCACAGATACTTCAGACAGAGAAAACAAGCATGATTTGGTGGTGCCAGATGACAGCCCAGACAGGGATGGATTGCATCACAGCAGCTAGACTGTGGATTCCTTGCTACTCTTGGGGTTGGCTGATCCTGATCATTTCCTTAACATAACATTGACACCTACATTATATGCAATTGAATTCTTTGCCTGCCATATAACATGTTATGTCACAATTTGATTATTTGCCTCCAAAATCCTAAAAATGTTACTATAATTTGACATGACCATTACACTTCTAGAAATTTCCTTAAGGAATATTATCCCAAATGTGTAAAGCAAAATAGGCCCACAGATACTTTGCAGCATATAACAGTAAGCATCTATTTCATAGTAGAGATAAATCAGAAAGAACCTAAATATACAACACTATAGTGAAGATATGGTTAAAGTATATGGCATATTTATAAGGCAAAGTATTATATAACATCGAAAAATTTATTATGGGAAAATTTTTATGGAATAACACAAATAAAATTAGGAAACAAAAATATATGAAGATACTGGAAGAAAATATAACAAATGTTAAAGTTAAATGATTATTTAAAATGTTTTCTCTATGTTTTTTAATATTTACTTACCTCTACTCTCCCGACTCAAATTACTATATAATGTTCCTTCGAGATGTTACCATTAATGAAAAAGCTTAAGGAAGGACTTAACATCAAGTTGGAGGTACTGTGGGCTTCTATGGAGTGGTGTGGTGTGTCTGTAGGTTATTTAAGGTGATATTTGAAGTCTGAGACTCTTATTGGCAGGTACATATTGCTTATCCAGCAATCACATAGGATATACTTCCCAGGTAGTTCATCCTGCAAGAAACACTCATATTTTTTTGAAAAGATCATCAAAGAAATAAATGTTGGTTTTAAAACAAAATCTTTCAGTGTATTCACAGGTATCTGATAATTACATGTTTCTAGCAGAGACCCTATCTTCTATGTCAGTGGTTCTCAAAGTGTACCTAAAAGCTTGCTAGAAATATAAATTCCAGGTCTTTTCCCAGCAATCTGAGTCTTAAGTCCTGCGCATAATTTGTAGGCATGCATTGGTTTGACAAGTATGTTCTTTGTCAACTATTCAAACATGAATGGATTTATTATATTCTTGTTCAGGGGAGAGCCTTACAGAAGGCTTTTCCTCTGGGACTTCAAAATGGCTTCACTCCTTCATTGGGAGAAATATACTCTAGTCAAGGTGTAGATGAGGAATTAGGCACATGGAGTAGGGCACCAAAGTTAATATGCAGTCTACTTCTGTGTAATGAAAATTGCAGGACTAGTTATAGCTCCAGTGAACACAAACTGATGTTGACAATCAAAGCACAGGAAGAAAATGCCAAAGAGGTAAGCTAATTAGTACCCTATCATCTTTGTGGAAGCAGAGAAGTCTATCTTGTAGGATCTTTGAACAGCTGAGGGATGGATTCAAAAATTGATTAAAAAATTGATACAATCCAAAAGAAGTTATTAAATCATCCTTTGCAGTATTGTATGGACTCAGAAGGCACCCCAAGTTTAGCACCAAAACTTCTCAGGAAGCTTCTTCCTGCCCTGAAATAATTTTCCAAATTGTCCTGTGCATCTTCGCCAGTGTGTTGCTTACATAAAAGCCTCTCCTGCACTGCTCTAATTTTTTCTTTTCCTTAAAAATGGAAGCAAAATATTTCAGCTTTGATGCTTTATAGAAACAGAGAATTTTGATGTATTGTTATAAAAAAAAAACAGTCAAGGTTGTTAATATTTAACTATCTAAGCCAGAGCCATAGTAAATGGGCATGTTCTTGAAAGATTGGGACAGGGATTTGATTTGAGTCTTCTACAGATTTCCAAATGTATTTTAGTTACTTTACAAAATTTCATGTGAATAACCAATGATATCTCCTTTAAATATTAAGTGGATTTGTAATATAAAAAAATATTTTTCACAAAGGAATTTTTGTTATAAATTTTATCTTTAATTTTTAAATGTCTACTATCTTTTTAAAATATCTGTTATCTTGATCAAGATGTTTACTTGGTTCAATTATTATTATATTAGTAATTATTATTATTGAACCATATGCTGATAAAAGTTGATGTGATTCTTTCAAATATCAGAGTATGGTATTCATGCATTTATAATGTACATGAATTTTTTTCCAGAAAATTTATGATATTAAAGATAATGGTTATTTTTAAAAAGAAGCCTTGGGAATCTTTTGACTTTGAAAATTAGAAAAGTATAATAAAGTAATTAGCTTCAGTAATCCTAAAATATGTAAGCTCTAAGTTATGTAAAACATCACTTGGTCCATTGTTCAAAGTAGTATCCTTTGGGACCATATTCCTAAAGATGATCTTTCTTTCAAAACTTCTCTTCTTGTGCCACTTTTCAGGAATTTGTTTTGTGAATACCTTTTACAAGCTTTGTGAGGGCATCAATTTACAGATACATATATCTGTCCACACACATACTTGTATAGCTTCTCCCAGATCATATTCAGGCAGCAAAACAAAGAAAATTTTCCTGTGCTCCTGACACTCTATACATGATTTTTTAAAGTGTGTTATTTCACCATCAGAAATTAAAAAACAAATTGTATTTCTGAACTGGAATGGGCATTACCCTATTTACCAGAGGAGTCTTAATTCTCTATTACAGAAAAAAGTTTGAGGTCATATTTAATAGGTAAAAGCAAGGATCTTGGGATGAGTAAGAAATATGAAGAAATTGATTCTGAGTGTAGGAAGTTGGAAAAGATTGAACTGATTGAGTGGGCTTTCTTCAGTGCTTTTGGTATGGGAGTTCTATTTTTGTCTAGGTTAGCATTCAATAGTTTAAATTTTCTTTTGTATGCAAAATAGGTAAAATTGCATTTGCTGTTAAAGTAATGCATTATTTAACATAACTGAATAAATCCATTTAAATCATCTAAGAAGTCACATAATAAAATAATGCTTGTGTTCCTTCAGCTTAATCAGTCCAAAGCTTCCATTTACTTTAGATCTTTAATTCCATGAACTTGGGGAAAGGAAGAGCGCTCTAAATATTCAGCTCAAGTGAATTACATCCTGGGGTATAAAACAGAGATTTGAATTTGGTCCTTATAGGACAGCATTAAAAATAAAATGCTTGCAGTGAATTTATGCAATTAATTTATAAATCATTTTAATGAAATTTAGCTTTAAATGTGGAATTCTTAATAAAAATGTAGATTGTTCCTGTTTTCATGAGGAAGTACATTTTTATATTGATGCCTTTCATGGGGCATCAAGGCCATTTGACTTGATCATTATTGTTATTATTATTTATTTTATCTTCTCCTGCTGTCCCTTGTAGTTGCATTGGTGAACTGTTCTATTGGTTTGTGTAATGAGTACATCTCTTGATGACCCTATGTAACAGTGTGTTTGAGACTGATCCTGGCTTGGTAGACTGGGTAGAGGTCCCACAGAGAATGAAAGTGGCAGAAGAAAAATTATAGAAAATTGAAAATTTACAGGCCCTGTGTCTGTGAGCAGGAGACTTCCAAAAATGCCTGATATAAGAAAAGGAGAGTGGCCTTCCTGGTGGCCTAGGGGTTGAGTCTTAGCACTCTCACCATTATGGCCTGAGTTTGATCCTGGCCAGGGAGCTAACCCAAATGTGGCATAGAAGACCTCTCTTGTCTCACCAGCTGCTCCCCTTGGCATTGTATTTCAGTAGATCCATCTGTTCTGCTCCCCACTCTGTCTCTGGTAAATCCTCTTACCTGCTGTACATGTGGCCTACTCCCTGGTTCTTCTAAGCAAAATTAAATAAATAAATCTTTTTAGATATTAAAAAAAAAAAACAGGAGGGAGGAGGGTGAAGACATTCTGTGAGTGTTAATGTCTAGCAATATACCTGCCTCTAGCATATTCAACAGATAGATGCCCTTAGTGAGCTATATTTAGTATAAAAGACAATAGAAATGAGCATTTCAGGAGTACCTATTCAGATGCCTCCTTCCTGTTACTGCAGGGAGTTTTTCTGCTTATGTATTTCTGAATAAACTCTCTAAAACTCACCTCTCATGGTCAGGTCAGGTCCATGTCTTCAATTTTCGTGGCAGGAGACAAGAACCCCCGGACACTGTGCAACATCTGTGTGTGTGGGCAGGGGTGTGTGTGGGGGGGGTGGGGTGGCACAAGTTAACATCAAGACTGTCTTTTTATTTTCTTGGCCCAGAAATTGTGCTTACTAGTTCATGGGGATAAAGGCAGGGGAGGCTGCTGGCAGGAAGAGACAGACCTAAAAAGCAATGGAGATTCAGAAGGCAAGATAGAGTCACGAGGGAGGAAAGCTCAATTTCATCCTCTGGGTTCAACATCTCTAAGGCTGGGACCTGCAATACCTGGAAAAAGGCAGTTAAAACCAATGAGAAGATATTCTTGTTACTTGAATAATATGGAAAATTTCTCACATAATTGGAAAAACTCTCTCAAACTGGTGTTCTTCTTGAAAAGGAACTGAAATCTACTTGCCTGGAACTATAGTTCCCAGAGTGTGGGCCTCATATCACCATCAGTCCGAAACTACCTAGAGATGACCCTTTTCAGTCCTCACCCAGATAAATTGAATGAGAAATTCCAGGAGTGTAGCCTGACAATTTGTTTCTTAATAAACCCTCCAGGCAATTCTAATTCATGTTCAAATTTGAAAACCACTGTTCTTTAGAGAGCCTCGTGCCTCTTTTCTTCTCTCTCTTCCAGCTGAAGAGCTTTCAGGTTTCATCACTCAGCTTTCTCCCTCCTCATCCAAAGGGATCACTAGATTTTCAGTTAGTTTAAATTTTTGTGATGCAGAGTTGAGAGGAATGGGGAGATCAGGTGAGAATTAAGAAAGGGATTTTTCTAGGAGTTAGGAGATCAATGATGGATGAAGAGTTTCACAAGTCTGGGGGAATTTAGATTTGTAGCTGTGAAGTCTGAAATTTGGGGAGAGTTTGAGACCAGGTCTGGTACTAATAGGATGCATGGCTTCTGGTACATAATTTCTCTAGGACTCAGTTTCCTCATCTGTAAACTGAAGATAAAAGGGCAGTAATAACTCAAAAGAATATTATAATTCATTTAGTTAATTTATGGAAAGAGCATAGAACAGTGTTTAATATTCATTAGCTGTCATTGCCATATGCAATATATTCATGGCGTTCAGAAAAAAACAAAAGATATCAGTCATTTAGAAATTACCTCTTAATTGCTGCATTCATTACTTTGCTTTGAAAATGTTCTTGGGTCTACATAGGGCACGGCTTTAAGAGAGTTTCATAAGGAATATATTTCTCCAATTAGAGCAGGTTTTTTTTTATAAATATATATTTTTATTGTTGTTTATGTCTTTTACATTTTGTATTCCCCTTGGGTAGCCCACCACCAATTCACCCGTGATCCATCTCCATGGTCCCTTGTGTTCTTTTCTATTCCATTTTGTGCCCTTTTCCTTCCCTCCCTCTGCCT
>PVIJ01011146.1:0-56226 GCA_004024925.1 Scalopus aquaticus | reverse complement strand
AAAAAATGGGCAGAAGAGCTCAAAAGGCACTTCTCCAAAGAAGAAAAGCAAATGGCCAACAGATACATGAAAAAATGCTCAACATCACTTATAATCAAGGAAATGCAAATCAAAACCACTATGAGATACCACCTCACACCTGTGAGGATGGCACACATTAAAAATACAGGCAACAACAAATGCTGGAAATGATGTGGAGAAAAACGAACTCTTCTACACTGCTGGTGAGAATGTGAACTGGTCCAACCACTATGGAAAGCTGTATGGCGATTCCTCAAACTGCTAAACATGGAGCTTCCATATGACCCAGCAATCCCACTTTTGGGAATTTACCCAAAGGATACAAAAACACTAATCCGAAAGGATACATGCACCTGTATGTTCATTGCGGCACTGTTCACAATACCAAAGGTATGGTAGCAACCCAGATATCCAAAAATAGATGATTGGATCAAGAAGATGTGGAACATATACACAATGGAATACTATTCATCATGGAAAGAAGATAAACACATGCAATTTGCAGCGACATGGATGGAATTAGAGGGGATCATACTCAGTGAAATAAGCCAGAAAGAAAGAGAAAAATATCGAATGGTTTCACTTATAACAGGACTATAAGGAAACCAAATAGGAGAGAGACAATCAGCGGGGGGGTGGGGGGGGAAGCGGAGGGGAAGGAAAAGGGCACAAAATGGAATAGAAAAGAACACAAGGGACCATGGAGATGGATCACGGGTGAATTGGTGGTGGGCTACCCAAGGGGAATACAAAATGTAAAAGACATAAATAACAATAAAAATATATATATTAAAAACTAAATAAATAAATAAAATAAAATAAAGGTGAGGAAATAAGAAAAAAATGCTTTTAAAAATGCTTATCAGCACTTATCATCAAGGAAATGCAAATGGAAACCACAGTGTGATACCACCTCACAGTTGTCACCTGTTGGTGGCAGTACTCACTGCTGGTGAGAATTTAGAAAAGTCCCAGCTTCTAAAGAACAATATTAAGTTTTCTCAAAACATTAAAAATAGATCTACCATATGATCCAGCAATCCTTCTCAAGAATGCAAAAACACTAATTTGAAGGGACATATGTATCCCTTTGTTCAATGCAGCGCTATTTACAATAGCCAAGCTATGGTAACAACCTAGGTGGCCAACAGATGATCGAATATGTAGATATCATATACGTACACAACAGAGTACTCCTCAGCTGTAAAAAGTAAAATCTTACCATTTGTGACAACATGGATGGAAATGCAGGGGATTATGAAATAAAGAAGATGGATGATTTCACTCCTATGTAGAATATAAAAGGAAAACAAAGAAGCAAACAAAACCCATCTAAAACAAGCCCTAATTTTTTCATTTGTGATTCACCTTTCCACATAATCATTTAGGTGACCCTCATCCTCTGGAAAAAAGACAACTTTGGGAAGAAATGGTTTTAACTTATTACAAATAAATATTGTCTGAACATTTAAAAAAAAAAGAATTTCTCTTTTGGCATGTGTTGGCAATCTGAAATGGTGCTGGTTGTCCTATAGATGGAATCCAGTGCCCCAAATGTCGTTTACAACTCCCATCAGCATAAAAAATACTATTTAAATCACAGAGCAACTCTTACCAGCTTTTTCCTTACAGAAATGTTTAATATAGCCACAGACTTTATTCAATAGATGCATTCAGTGCACATCTATGATGAAATTTTTCTTTTCTACATAAACAATATATTTTATGCATTGTTCTAATGTGGTCCACTTAACAGCATAGCTTAGTGATAATCCCACAAAATATAAAAAAGTCAAATTTTTAAACAATTTTAAATTGTAAGGCCATGAGAAATCTAGCTTAAGAAGTTTCTTAGTGAACACCAAGGTAATTTCTGATACACTTCTGCTGCCAGTGCTTAAACACATACATATGTGCTGTGGGTGACCATGTGGTGGAACAAGGCATTCAGAGAGTCCCTACCTCCTGAACCTTACATTTTATTGGAGGAAACAATAAACAGACAAACAGGCAACCTTTTAAATCTATCCTTGGGAATAAGTTGAATGAAGAAGTAGAACTGGAGAAGGACAGACCTAGGTAGTTCCTACCCCTGTCGACTAGAAAGTTCTTGTATACATAAATAAATGAAAATAAATCTTTTTAAAAAAAGAAACAGAAACAACAAATGAATACAGTGAAGTGGCAGGTTACAAAAATTAACATATGGGCCTCCCGTTGGTGCAAATGATTAAGTCTCAGCACTATGAAGCTGTCGGCAGCCACTGCAGCACGAGTTTGATCCCCGGTAAGGGAGCTAACCCACACGGCGCAGCAGACCTCTCTTGTGTCGCCTGCTGCTCCTCTCAGCACTGTATTTCAGACAATTCAACTGTTCTGCTCCCCAATCTGTGTCTGGTGAATCCTATCACCACCCCCCATGCTTCTGGCCTACACCCCAACTCTTATATACATAAATAAAATAAATCTTTAAAAAAATCAACTTACAAAAATCTGCTACATTTTTATATATGAATAATGAAGAAGACAAAGAAACTAAGAAAATAATTCCATTCATAATTGCATCAAAAAATATTTAGGAATTGGGCCTCCCCGGTGGCGCAGCGGTTAAGCGCTGCGCTGTGGAGCTGTCGGCAGTGGCGACGGGAGTTTGACGCCCAGCCGGGGAGAATCCCACCTGGCGCGGCAGACCTCTCCTGCCTCACCTGCTGCTCCCCTCAGCAGTGTATTTCTGATCTGCCTGTTCTGCTCCCCACTCTGTCTCTGGTGAACCCTCTTGCCGCCCCACACCTCTGGCCTGTACCCCAGCTTATATGTATAAATAAAAAATAAATCTTTAAAAAAATATTTAGGAATTAACCTAACCAAGGAAGTGAAGGGCTTAGACAATGAAAACTACAGGACATTATTAAAAGACATATAACATGAGGTAAGGAGAAAGAAAGACATCACATGCTCATGAATGGGTTGAATCAATATAGTCAAACAACTGTTTTACCAAAAATGGTGTGAAAGTCAAAGAAATCCCCATTAAAATACCAATGATATTCTTCAAAGAAAGAGAACCGAAAAGATTAACACATTGTTTGAGGGTAGTTTTTATCGCGTGCTAACAGGTGGTGTGGGCCATTTTTGCTAATTTTTTAAGTAAAAAAAAAGTATAAAAATAAACATATTTATACGTTACCCATATTCTACCGTTAGTCTACAAAAATGTATTAATACATGTCCCGCGCTCTTCTACCAGTCAACGTAAAACGTATACTTTTCCCGCATATAATGTGTTAAATTTACACGGAAATATAAAATATCTCAAATAGCTAAAGCAATTTTGAGAAAAAAGGAGGCAGAGGTATCATGCTATCTGACTTTAAACTCCACTATAAAGCAAAAGTAATTCAAACAAGATGGTATTGGAATAAAAATAGACACATGGATTAATGAAAAATTGGAAGCTTAGAAATCAATCTACAAATATGTCAATAGTTAATTCATTATTAAGGAGCCACAATCACACAAAGGAATAAAGAGAGCCTCTTTTACAAATGGTGCTGGGAAAACAGGGCAGCCACGTGTAAAAGAATGAAGTTGGATCACTTTCTAATGCCAAACACAAAAATAAATTCCACCTGAGTTAAAGACTGAGATATAAGATATGCAAGGATAAAATATATGGAAGAAAACATGGATGTTATGTTTCATGATAAAAACAGTTTTTGGAGACTCCACCCCTATCACAAGGGAAAT
Organism: Scalopus aquaticus; assembly: GCA_004024925.1. Lineage (NCBI taxonomy): Eukaryota > Metazoa > Chordata > Mammalia > Eulipotyphla > Talpidae > Scalopus > Scalopus aquaticus. The sequence continues at coordinate 52,458 of PVIJ01011146.1, read as the reverse complement.
GAAAGCAATACTAAATAATTTGGATTACCTTAAATTAAGAATCTTTTATATAGTGAAAGAAAATAGAAATATTTTTTAAAAAATCTACTGAATGGGAGAAAGTATGCAAACATTACACAATCAACAAGGAGTTAATATCCAAGATATCTTAAAAAAAATCTATTCAAATTAACAACAACAACAACAACAACAACAAAACACCTAATTAATAAATGGGTAGAGAGCTAAACAGATATCCTAGATACATGCAAAAACGTTCATCATTGCTTTTAATAAGGGAGATGCAGGTCAAAACCTCACACCTAGGAGAGTGGTGCATATTAGAAAGACACCAACAACAAGTACCAGAGAAGATGTGGCCAAAGAGGAGGACTGCTACACTGTGGGTGGGGATGTAACTGCTGCAGCCATTTTGAGAACTGATCTGGATTTCAAATAAGAAACTAAAAATGAAATAGCATTATGTCCCAGCAGTCCCTCTCCTGGGCATCTATTTGAAGAAAATAGAGTCCATCAACTCCCCAAAGTATCAGCTCTACGGTGTTTACTGCAGCATTATTTATGATAACTAGGCCATGAAAACAACCAAATGCCCATTGGCAGAGGACTGGATTAAGAAGGAGTGCTCAAGCCACACCACGGAAGACTATCCAGCCATCAGGAAAGAGGAAATGTTGCCACTTACAGTAATACAGAGTGAGCTTGAGGGTTTATGTGCAGTAAAGCGAGTCAGAATGACAAAGACAAATAATGGACATTAACATGGCAGACAATTTGACAAAGTAAAATACTTATAATAAATAGTGGATGCCAATAAACAAAGCCTGGCTTCTGAGACTGAGTGGGAGGGATGGGAGAAGTCCTCAAGGTACAAGTGCTATTAGCAGATGAATAACTAGAAAACACGCTAGTAAGCAACATGCACTAGATGAGAAACCAAGTCATCCATCGAGATGTTTTCCTGAACTTATTTAATCCTCACAGACATAGATATGTGATAGGCACTTTTTTTTTTTTTTTTTTTTTTAGAATTTTATTTATGTATACAAGCTGGGGTACAGTCCAGAGGCGCGGGGCGGCGAGAGGGTTCACCAGAGACAGAATGGGGAGCAGAACAGGCAGATCAGAAATACACTGCTGAGGGGAGCAGCGGGCGAGGCAGGAGAGGTCTGCCGCACCATGTGGGATTCTCCCTGGCTGGGTGTCGAACCAGCATCGCTCGCGGCCCACAGCTCCACAGCTCAGGGCTCAACCACTGCGCCACCGGGGAGGCCCGTGATAGGCACTTTTACTATCCCCATTTTACAGTTGCGGTAACAGAAAAACAGAGAGATATAATAACCTACCCAAATTCACTCTTGCTTGTCAAAGACAAAGCAAGAATTTGAACTCAGGGTGCCTGGCTGAAAAATCTGTCCTCTGATTCTTGTGTTAAATGCTTCCAGATACATGTGTACACATGGCCAGAACAGTGTGACTATTAACTAAAAACATATTTCTGTAACAGTTTTTGCTGCACTTTCTCAACATGGAAATTTTAAGACAATTCATCAAATGCTTATCGTGCAACTACTGTACTTCAGCCAAGGTGCTTCTTACTTTAAATCTAGGCATTTTCCCCCCAGGTAATAAGCCATCTTTGATATGTTTCCAAAACCCATAAATTTTTACAGCACCATGAAAAACAGCTATCACAAATTAGGCAAATCCTTCTAAAGTGAGTGAATCGTCCCATAAAATTAGCATCGATCCAGCGGAATCTCCCTTGACAACTGTGTTTGGCAAGGTTCTTAGGCTATTACCTGGGCTCTCAAATGCTTGCATAGAAATCTGTCATTTGAAATGTGCTTCACCTCATTTTTAGTCATGTTAGTTGTGTTTAGATCAAAATATTTAGAAGTATGCTTGATAATAGGAAGAGGTGCACATTCTGATACACTTTGCTAAGCACCTTGCAGCCTCACAGACGGGTGGATGGACCTATGCACACGTCTGTGTCTACTGAGATGTATCTGTGTCTATTTACTTCCCGTGATTTGCACAGATATCAACTGCACAGCTTACTGAGTTCTACAAAGCTGTACACCTGTGTAAATAATACAGGAGATAGACCAATTCACCACCTAGAATTCCTTGTGCTCCTTCCTCCCTATGCCCACCCCCAGAGGCGACACTGCTCTGATTTTGATCACACTGAGCATTTTGAATCCTAAATACTACCCTAGGGGGCGTGCCCTCCAAGAGTGTCTAACTTGGAGACCTAATCTCTTCGCCACCATCATGTCCTGCATCTCTCTAGCGCATCAACATTCCTTGATGTCATCCTCTGAGCGATGAAGCCAGAGGCTCTATCTTCTCTCTGACACGTCTCCAATAGCAGTTCAGGCACCACACTTGAGCAAACCAAAAAAAAAAAAAAAAAGTCACTGGGGTCATCTTCTATATTCTGGGATGCAAATGAACCCTACAGAGAACTTACAGTGTGAACACTTCTGGATCAGGGGGGTAGATCGAGGGCTGCAGTGGACAGGAGCCCCACCCAGGGCCCAGGCTGCCCAGAGCCCACCAGCCTATGCACCAGCAGCCAGCACACCATGGCTGCCAACTCCAACATTTTCTAGACAATTCAGGCTTCAAGCTATGCATGTTACGCAGAATATTTAAATGTGTTGTACCTAAGTCACTGCTTTTAATAAAACAGCACTTTGGAGCCAACATGCGTCAACAGCCCCGCCCTTGGCTTGCCAGTTTGAGCCTTGCTGGTTGCACCCTTGGCCTGGGAAACACCAGGAGTGATTTTGACGGAGTGAGCCACGGTCTTTGGAGGTGACGGCTGGCTGAAGAAATCAACGTCACTAACAACAGTGTCAGCGTCACGCTGTCTACTGCCTGCCTGTTACTAACACTCCTGACCCCTGGGGAAGCAGAGGACAGTGGTAAACACAGGCTGGACAACCAATAAGAAAGAAATGGGCAAGGAGAAGGTGGAAGAGAATTAAAAAAAGAGAAGGAAAGGAGCAGAAAAAGAAGAGCATGAGAGGACAGCAGGCAGCCTCCATGAGCGCGGGAGGGGCCCCTGCCTCTGGGCTGGCTCACAGGCAGGCTTCTGGCACCGAGGGCGCCCTGCCTCACACACTGATGGGAGTGAGGACAACTGGGGGTGTCCCTGAAGAGCTCAGACAAGGGAGTTAACTTCGATCTTGCTCCGAGCTCCAGCACCACAGTTTCGGCAGTGGAGATACTTGGGCCCTGGCATACAGCTGCAGGTTTCCAGGAATTTAGAAACATATTAATTGGAAGTCAGGAAGCTCACCAGAGAGTCTGATCCTATCTCCCTGAATAAGGAGGGGTCTCTAATCCACGGCAAGAGGGTTTTTATCAGGCAGCTGTGTTGGCTTGACTTCTTAGGTACTGAGGCACGATGGGTGACGAATAAAGTCATCCCTCCCATGTCCCCCCGCAGCCCGAGGCGCCATCAGGACAACTAGCAGCACAGACTTCTGAACAAAGCAATCTCACGGGATTTATGCACTCAGTGAACCAAGGCGACCCTTTCCTTCCTGGGCCTGTGGGCCTGTGGACAGGCAGGCCAGGGGCCGTGGCTTACATGCTCCCCATGTGTGAGGCAGTTCACGCTTGGCAAGTGGAATTTGAAACAATAATGAAGATCCTCACCTTTCTGTGTTGTGGTGAAGCCAGCAAGGGACAGCAGAATCTGCAGAGAAATGCAGGCAACACAGATCAAGAGAGAATTCAGCGTGAAAGCCTGCTCCTCTGCGACCTGTCTCGACTCTTCGTTTTGGCTCATCTGCCTACTTCATCCTGAGTCGGCCTCATGCTGCTCATCCAAGAGGCAGTAAACACTATGTCTAACACGTTTAGGTGCTCACTGTGGACTGCTCGCCACATTCAGTGACTCCAGTGCACCCTCACACACAGGAGGCAGCCTTCATGTTCGAGATGAAGTGACTGAGGTGCATGGAGATGTGGGACTTACCCAAGGTCACCGCCCCGGATCACAGACCAGATCTCAGTTCAAAACACAGCTGGACTCAGTGTACATCCTGCACTCAGTTCAAAATAAAGCTGACCCTTGAATAAGGCAGGAGATGGGGGCACTTGCCCCTACCCAGCAGAAAATCTGAGCCTAACTGACTGCCCCCAAATACAACTATTAATATAGTGGAAGCTGATGGAAACCTCAGAGAACAGAGGCAGTCAATCAGCACCTATTTTGCATGCACGGTAGAGTAATCCAGACAAAAATACCATAGAGGAACTCCTAAGGGCGAAAAGAGATGCGGGCTGCCCTGAAGTTCTGGAAGCCGCAAGTTCGCACGCTGTGCTTACGAGGGGCTGCACAGAAGCGGGCCCAGGCGGCTCAGACGCATGTTGTTCAAGGCTTCGGGCCTCATCCATCCTATTCTGCTTCCCCTTCCTACAGTGCTTCCTCTCCCTTATGAACCACCACCTTTGGTGAATGAAAGCGCAGTGTCCTGTTTTTGGAGCAAAAACTTGGAAAATGACAGGACTTGGGTTAGGGAACGCTATTTTGTCACGGTAGGCTACTGGACTGTGTCCAGGGAAGAAGAGTAAAGAGAACAGTGTGGGAAAAGAGGAGCACCAGGTGAAATCATTCAGGATGGGATATCATCACGGTTACAAAAATTATGCATTGTGAGAAACAGAAAACACCCAGAGTAGAGAAGGGAAAACAGAGGTGCAGCGATGAGTGGGGTCAGGACCCATCCCAGGATCTACTCCCTCTCAACCCCACTTGTGTGCCAAGCACCATGACCCCTCAGATGGTTGAAGACACTGTGACAATGACCACGAAGTACAGAGAGGGGGATTTGGCTCTTCCCGAGGGGGCTGGAGACAAGGAGGGTGGCCCAAGCTGCCTCACAGTGTAATGAGGTTCTTGGCTAGGGGGCAGTGCTCACATCACATCTGCTGGCATCAGCCCCAAGCTCTCCACGGCTCTCCTGCCAGAGATGAGTGACTGTACCACACACCCTTGTTTAACAAACCCAGTTATGTGGACCAGGGTCTGGCTACTTTCAACAGAACTATCCGGGGAGCTTGAAAAATAGAGGAGTCTCCAACTCTGATCTCAGAAATTCTGATTCAGGGCCTCCCTGGGGGGCCAGCGGTTAAGCGCTGTGCTGTGGAGCTGTCGGCCGTGGCGACATCAAGTTCAATGCCCTGCCGGGGAGATTCCCACATGGCGCAGCAGACCTCTCCTGCCTCGCCCACTGCTCCCCTCAACAGTGTGTTTCCGTCGATCTGCCTGTTCTGCCTCTGGTGAACCCTCTCGCCATCCCACGCCTCTGGCCTGCACCCCAGCTTGCATGCATGAATAAATAAAGCTTAAAAAAAAAGAAATTCTGATTCAGTAGGTTTTGAGACCTCATGGGATCAGGTGATTTCTGTGGGACCGTCTCATATGAAGATGCTGTCATCACGTTCCTTCCTCAGAGTGACAGCTGAAGTGTCCCTCAGCTGTCATGAAGCCAAGGCACATAACACGCCCCACACAGCCGCCAGAGGGGAGCAGGCAGCAGGTCTGCTGCGTGGGACCACTGTGCTCCAGGGGCAGGACACATGCCTTTAAAATGGAAGAGATGGATCTTTAGGGCAGTATTTCCAAATGTATTTGTTCATTCATTAAAAAAGAAACGTCTGTGGCCTAAACCATCCATGTCTACTGCACAGACACGCTTCCTGCTCTTTGCTGCTGGCAGATCTGTCCACTACAGGCACAGAGCCCCTGAGCCTACCAGGCTCACACTCCACACCCTGCGCGCAAGCCAGGACTGGCCCGCCCACCATCGTGCCCTCCAGCACCAGGGGCTGCTCACGTCGGCTGTGAGTTCTGAGACGCCAGGGAAAGTCTCTTTGTGATTAAAAGGGCAAAGGCTTCTCTTCATGTTCTGACACCTCTGCCCTGACTTGGACATGGCCCAGGGAGATGAGCATGGGGAGCTGCGTTCAAGTGATGGTGGAAGGAAAGGAAGCTTGGTCCTGGGGGACATTGCTCAGCTGTATAACTGCCCAGGATGGACTAGGTGAGCTCAACTTCTGATGCACAAAGTGTAATTCCTTGTATGTTTGGATTTTTGTGAATGTGATTTCCATTACTTGCAGCCAAATGCAATCTTCAGTGATGAAACATTGACAGTTTTCTTATTAAGTCTCTTGCAAAACCCTCAAATATGAAACAAATAAAAGTGTTGGGACACATGGTAATAACACAGTGGGATGTTCTTTCCTGATTCCTGCAGGGGTTCTTCCCTGAAGCCAGATGGGAACAGGATCAGCCTCTCTTAAGGTATTGCCCCCAAGGCAAGTCAAGGGATCCTAGAATTTTCAGAAGGAAGGGAGGACTGGAGAATTCTTTACGAAATTTAGTCTTGTGATTTTCACTTCCTGTTTCTTTTTATGTGCTTATTTTATTTACCGCAGTTCTGTTCCAGAAAACAGCTTCAATTCACATGCAATAGCCACAAACTTGAAATTCTGGCATCTGTATTCATTGTATTCTCATGTTGCAACAAATGTTTCCATTTTCATTATCATAAATTGAGAAAGGACAGAAAATGAGAGAAGATAATGGCACATTCCTTCCAAGGGCAGGTTGATGTGAAGGGGAAACATCTAACAGCCAAGTGCCTATCCAGGATAAAGGACTAAGAACAGTCTAGAATTCAAATTACCCTCAGATGACTGTCATTTCCCTGGCCATGGTGTGAAATCCTGCTCAATTCCAAGAAAACATCCTCCACCTAGGAAACCAATGCTGACCATCTGGATGTCATCAGGACACACATACTAATATTTAGTTCTTAAGTGTTTTGGTGTCATAGCTGCTCATGACTGATTAACGGAGAGGACAATTACACTGGTATTTTGGGCTTATATGTACCTAAATAACATAATACAAATAATTAAATCAACAACGGTAACATGGATTTCCCTACCTTTCCTGTTTCCTGTTCAAAGGTGTCTCTGTATTACTCAATCCCAAGACATTCCAAACAATACAAGATGGCCCCGATCCCTTCCAGATGCTTAAATCTGACTCCAACTTGCTTCTCTTAGGAAACCAATATTCATCCCTTTCACCAATAACATGGTATCTGCCCTTGGAACAGGGTTTTTCAAATCAAAACAAAATTAAAGAAGTCATTCTTTAATATAAAGCATGTGGAACATTTTCTTTTCCTGTTCCAAAGTCTGTCTTAATACTGACGTGACCTTGAACACACTTGAGTACAGCGAGGCACCCCTCTCCACCTGCTCCCTTCTTTCAGCTCCCCCCCGAAAGGGGGATGTCTCTGGACAGAACACACTCAGGTTAAAAATAAGGCCTGGAGAGCTTGCCCCTCCTTGCTTAAGAAATCTGAACTCTCCGGGCGATGCCATTCTTACAAAATGTGCTTTCTGATTAGTTCCAGAAGGCTCAGCAGGGCAGACGGGCCATGTGGTTTCCTAGTATGTCCTCCTGGAGACCATAGTTTGTCTACACCGTTTGTGGGACAAGCCCGAGCCTGGCAGTGCTCCGGGGCCCCCTGGACTCTGTATGCTCCTTCCTGCCCTCTGCCCTCCCCCATCCCCCTGCTCTTCGAGGTGAGGGGTACTGCCCCTCCTCTCTCCATTGCTTTCACCTCTGCCCTGATTCTTCTCTAACCTTCACTCCCCCCCCCTTTTTTTTTCTTTTTTAAATGTCCAGGGAGCTAGATTTGTCCCTCCTGTTCCTCTAAGCAAGGGAGAATGTAAAGTTCCTTCCAAGTTTCAGGCATTGCCTTTGGGAAGCCTGAGAGCTAGAGCTATTTCACGCTTCTCCTCCACACTTGCTGCGCACTGAATCTAGAGTCTGACATCAGCCTCCAGGGAGTCTCCTCTGCCACTGGCAGTAGGCTTGGCCAGGGCTCCGGCCGCGCCTAATCTGGATGGCATTTTGCTCACTTAGTAGGTGCCTAAGAAAAAACCAGAGAAGCCTCTGTCTCCCCTGAGTTCAGCCACACCCTCTGTGCCCCAGGTCCTGCAGTTCCCAAGCCCCTCAGCCCACCCAACCTGGCACAACAGTGAGGCTGATTCTTTGGAATCAACATTAATTTTTCGACCCCTTTGTCTGAGAGCAAGATGTGGAGAAAAATAAAATCTCAAAATAAACAGGACACACCATCTGTTTGCTGGATGAAGATGAAAACTGCTTCCCCGCCTGCTTTATTTTCCCATTAATCTTACACTCTACTATGAGCTACTGACTCAGATTTTAAAATTCTGAGGTAAACACACACCAGTTTTTACAGGCGTGCTCTCTGGCAAGTCAAGCCCCTCTTGAGCTATTCTAGAAGAATCCCAGAATCCATTCATCCATCCATTGCCTAACCCAGACCCCAGTACAGCCCCCTTTGGAAACACCAGGACTCCAAGTAGTCACTCTGCCTGTGACTGCAAAGCAGGAGTGAGCTTCAGTGCAGCTTTTCCTGAGCCGGATCTTGTCCTAACCCAATGACAGGGCACTGTGTATTTTGTAATCACAAAGCACAGAATAAGGTATACTTTTCCTGGGGGAGGGGGTAAAAAATCTATATTAGAGTGACTGTGTGTGAGGAGCAATTCTGTAAAATTTGATATTTTAAAAATGGCACTCCTTTCAGCAAGGCCTAAAATAAATTCAGTTCAGATGATCACTAACATCAAAACATTCACATTATGTCTCTATCTTTTAACAAGGTTTTTGAGTAAACTATAGTTTTCTGTTACCTGCAGTTGTCTCTTGTTCCTAAAACACACAGTATTTTTTCAGAATCAAAATGCCAGTTACTTCAACTTAGTCACACTGAAAAATATTAGAGAAACAGAATTACAAATGTTGATGCAGTGTGTTTCTAGGCAAATACACCACTGGGTTCTGTGATGACAGTTAAAATCCTCTATCACAATAAAAAAAAGCCAGGGACTCTTACATACATCTATACTCTGAAAGGGTGAGCCAAAATAGAAACTTCAAGCTCAGATTCCCTCCTAAAATGAGAGCCATTTTCTGTTAAAAATGCCCCTCTCAAAACTCTGAGGAAGCAAAGAACATAGTCTCACCTAAAATTGTCTTCCCCAGTGAACTGTCCTCTGTGCCAAAAAAGTTACAGAAGGTTGGAGCAAAGTGACAACACAGGAGTTTACATACTTTCCCTTTCACCAAGGCTCTGCCGGCTCAACCTCAACTTTCCACACTGCCTCTGCCTTGCTGGAAATCAGAGCTCACAGGAGGTGGTGGGGAGAAAAAGCGACAAGTCCAAACCAAATATTTCAGCGGTGAACTTCTAAGTGTTTCCACACACGCGCAGAAAAGTCAGCCTTTGCAAACAAACAGCAGGTTTAGACAGTGGAGAGGAGCGTGGAGAAACAAGTAGCAGCGTCACCCTACCTCCGCTCTGCCGCACAGCTGCCGCGAGACTCGGCCGGCGTTCTCCGGGGTGTGCAGTTCCAGGGGTGCAGTCCCTTGCGTGAAATCCCAGGGGCGCGATCCCGGGAGCTGCAAGCGGCTGGGAAGGAGGCAGCTGCCTGCTCGGTCTGCGGGGTGTGAGCAGGCCCGGCCTGTACTCAGCGGCTGCCCCAGTCAGATTTTCCAACAGCCGAACTGCAGCCAAGTCCCTGCCCATGCCTGAAGAATTTCCTGAACAGCATTCCCCTTCTTTTTCGGTCTGCTTTGAAACCCTACTCTGCTCCTCAATACGGCTTTGTCAGGCCAGCTCCCCGCTACTGGGCTGTCTCCAGCGATCGATGGGAAACACATGTGTCCAGCCCCGTCTCAGCCCGCAGCAGCGCCCACCATGTCTGCTGGGCTCCCACTCCTGACTGCAATGGAAACTGCTTCTAGAACCCGCTCAGATGGTGCGGCCATTCCCTCCCTCTGCTCACAGCGTTAGAAGTATGGACTCTGACTTGCTTCTCTCACACGCAGTCCAGGCTGACCCCTGGGAATCCCCCAGCTTTTGCCAGTCCTGATAACAAGCCTGTTTCAGCTGGGAGAGCTGGATTCTAATTTGATCTCCTACCTGTCTCTGCCTGGGTCTCTGCTCAAAGTTGCAATGTCTGGAGGGGAACAATATTTTTAGCATTTCCAGGCTGGCTCAGCCCTTCCCACTTCTCCCTCATCCTGATGTGAGCATCTGGTGCTGCTACAACTAAAAATAATGCAATTATTTTGCAGGCATGTTGTTTGTGCTCTGTTCAGTAACCTGCTGATCCCAGAATGTAACAATTTACCAGTTGTGGTGAGTTAGGGCTACAAGAGACAGAAAGGAGGAAAGCCTGGTCCTTTAATCAGCAAAATCATCCCAATTCTGAGCACCTGGGACTGTTTCAGGATGAAACTCCATCAGGATAACCTGTGTACATTTCACTGTGTACATTTTGTGGTCTACCTTTGACATTCCCTCTTTCCATAAAGTGAGAGGCAGTCACTAAAGACACTGTTTTGCAACAATCGCAGGCCGAGTACTTTCACTGTCAGTTCAGGTACCTTAAAAGAAAACCTTGGAGCCCTTGGCATCATCCCCACAGGTTTTTAATAGTATGCAGGGAAACAAAGCAGCAGGGAGTAGCCACTTGAGCCCCCTGTGAATATCTATACACTCTTTCCTCTGGGCTTGCTCTGGTGTTCTCTTGTGGTCTCTTTCTCTCACTGGCCCTCTCTCTAGAAGCCATTCTCCGCCACACCCATTCTCTGTGTGACACCACCCTTACATCCTCAGCCTCCGGGCTCAGGAATGCACACGCCTACCCACACCATACTCCAGAGTCCACAATCAGGCATGAGTACCCCGAGCCCACACACCCCAGAACATCCTGCATTAGCACAGTCAAGGCCGTAGGTGATAGCCAGAGTCCAGTGTCAGAAAAGCCTGACCATTTCACTTACCATACAGACACCAATGGGACACCCTTCTTCTCCCACACTGAAAACCCCATCTCTAAATAGCTAAATCTAAGTTGTCAAGGTAACATTGTATAAAGAAATGTAAAGTAAAGGGCCTCCTTTGTTTGGTTATTTATTTATTTTTTTGGTATAAAGATTTAACTTTCCAAACTCACACCCCATTAGCAACTGCTGTAAAAATTTAGCTTGCCAGATTGTTAAGTGTTGGCTCTTCCTGAAGGGCTGCTGTTAATAGGATTTGCTGGGGTCTTGAGTTTAACAGGGGATTGCAGCAGGCACTGTGGTCAGGGAGATTTTGCCTCAGGAAGGCGTGTTGGGGGGCTAGGCCATATGCACCTGCCAAGGTCAGGGTGCAATTATCACAGCAGAGAACTTTAGAGCTGGAAGGAAATCCAGGGACCACCTGATCCAAATGGTTTCCATCCTTTGTTTTATTCAGGGAAAGGAAAGCCCAGGCATTCCAGGGGACCATCCAGAGCCTCAAAGACAGGTAATGCAGAGAGGAGGATAAATGCGGGATTTGTGCTTTCCATGTGCTTTCTCTATTCCAGGATCATCTGGGGAAGGCAGCATCTTCTCACTTCACAAGAGTAGATGTTTGGTCAGATGACATGGGTCTCATCTGAGCATTGCCTCTCACTGGCTGTGAGCCCTGCCCCATTTGCTTAGCCTCTCTGGACCTCAGTTTCCTTATCTGTGAAATGGGGACAATAATTGAAAAGAGCTCATAAAATTGGCTTTGTTGAGAAAACCGGAGTGTTTATTACAGTACCCATAAATAAATTTCAGTTTATTTTTCTTTTTATCAATGGAAAAAAAGCCAAACCCCTTCTCTTACCTAAAGGAAACACTGCACTCTCACATCTAGTTGAAGTTTCCAGAGTAAACTATTTGATTGGCTAGTTTTCTGCTTCCTTACCTTTGTGTAATAAGGGCCCATTACCCTGAACAGAGGCAAGTATCCTAACTCGTTATTCGGACATTAAACCAACCACACAGTTACTTTTTTTCTTCCCTAAATATAACACTGAAGACTGAAATCTTTCCTGTAGGTAATTCATTAAAAAAGGCAAATACTGAGAATCTACAGTCAGTTTCACAAGGCTGAACCAAGACCATTTGCAGAGAACCAGACTTTCTTTCCAAAGTTGAAGAGCTCAAGGTCACCATTCTAAACATCAGAAGCTTAACAGTTGCAACCCCATGTTTGGTGACTACATGTCCTGATTTACCACCAACAAAATAAAAAGTCCATCCATTTGGAAGAATGCTTCCTGAAGACACAGCTTCTAGGAAGTCTAAAGAACTAGATAGTTTCTATCTGGGATTTGGGTGCTGTCTGAAAGCCAATCACAGCAAATAGCTGACGAGCCACTCGCTACCTTTCCATCATGTCTGCATCTCTGCTGCTGTCAAATGAAAGAGGAGGAGGCTTTCTTCATTGGCCAGGGCTTACAAATGTTTTGGTAATCAAAGAAATAGGTAACAACTGAAAAACCTAAGCTGAGAGTTATGCCAGGGGGGAAGTGATCCTAAGGGCATTGCCACAGGGTCTCCCCAAATGCCCCTACCAGCCTGTAGGGTATATGAGGATTGCTTAGGATTTTGCACGATTGGGTTCTATAGCTATCACCTGCAGCCTTGAATGCAGGAGGTGCTTGGAAGCATGGGCTCGGGGTACGATGCCTGATGGTGGACACCTGGATTATGGTGTGCGCATGCATAAATGAACACACCTGAGTCGAGACTGAGGCTCTAAGGGCAGCATCACAAAGGACGGTGTAGCAGACAGCAGTGGACAGCAGCAGAATGTCTATGAAAGGAAGAGACCACAAGGCGAAGCCAGAGAGAGCCCAGAAAGAGTAAAGATTCACTGGGGCTAGGAGCCCTGCCAGCCTTCTAGCCCTCCAGCCCCCCTGTCTGCCCTGCACCTGGTTGCCTCACTACAGATGGTGGAGAAAGATCATTAAAAGCCTGAAAAAGCTGCTGAGGGCTCCAGGACTCTTCTATACTCATCTGCCTGGATAACAGAGAATCTGCCCATTGCCTTACTGGCATTGCAGTCTCATCTCAGTGGGGGGTTTGGTGGGAGACACATGGGGTTGAGATTCAACTTCCTAGCTACTAGCTGGAACATTCTGAAAAGGTACTTAGTGCTTCTCACGTTAACAAAAATCATCCACAACTTGACAATAAACCCAAAGGATAGTCCTGTTCTTTCAGAGTCCCATATGGCTATTGTTTGATATGCTTGCTCATGATTTGCTCATGGGAACTGTGTTGTCTTCAAGCAACTGTTTCCTACAAAATAGAGACCTCAAACTTAGTAAAGTGACAAGTGACCTTGGAGACTTTTGTCTGTGAGACACAAATTATTTTTCTTTAGCAGAAAAAAACATAGCCAAAGGAGGTAGGGAGGTAGTTTATGGTGCTGTGGGACATGAGCTGGTTTAACATCAGGTGTATATTAGCAACTTTTACAAATGCACTCTAAGAAAGGAGTGCTGAAATTCTCAGTGGTGGATCATTATTTATTTATTTATTTTTTGCATAGAAGAACTGGGGTGTAGGCCAGAGGTGCGGGGACTGAGAGAATTCACCAGAGACAGAGTGGGGAGCAGAACAGGCGTTTCTACTGAAATACACTGCTGAGGGGAGCAGCAGGTGAGACAGGAGAAGTCTGCTGTGCCATGTGGCTTAGCTCCCTGGCCGGGGATCAAACTCGGGCCATAATAGTGATGACACTGAGACTTAACACCATTTTCTTGAGTCTCTAGATGATTCCAATACCAGTCAGACTTAAAGAATCACTCAGATGCAGTGAGAACTTTTAAAACACAAGCCTAATTGTGTGACTGCTCTAAAATCCTTCGCTGGCTTCCCGAGGCCTGGAAGGGAAAGGCAGCAACCTTCAATGACTTGAAAGGCCCTTGTTAACCTCTCAGTCTCTGCAGCTGCCACCCTCTATTCCTTGGTCCAGTGCTTAAAAAACAAACAAACAAACAAACAAACAAACAAAAAAACATGTTTCTCTCCACCTGAGACTCTTCAGAAAAGTTCTTCTCCACTAGCAAGACTTTTCTTTTGCTTGGTGGTTACCCTCATGCTCAATTCTTCTAGAATTCAGTTATTCTAGAATCAACAGTCCCAGCTAGATGTGCCCAAGGACTGGCACTGAGTGTAGATGTGACAGTGTATTTATTTATATTTTTATTTGACTCAACTCAGTCTGAATCAAATAATGAATATTCCCCACAAGAGTAGAAACCAAGCCTGTTTGCTCATTTCTCCAACCTAGTCCCTGATCCATGCCTTGATCAGTACATTTTATTTCTGAATGAAAATAGGATATTTCCAGAGTTTTGTCTTCAGTAAGCTGTGATACAATGAGAAATTCTGGACTACAAAGAATTTTGAATGAACTGATAATGATTAGTGCTGAAAAGACTGCATGAAACCATCTATACAGTCATAGTGGTACTTGTTTTATTTATTCCTATTTAATGCTATTCTGAAAGAGGCAGATATTTTTGAATGAGTGCAGTTTTTTTTTTTTAACCTAAGTCCATGCTATTTACAATAGCCAAGATATGGAAACAACCCAAATGCCCCCAAATAGACGAATGGATCAAAAAGTTGTGGTATATTTATATAAGGGAATATTACTAAGTGATCAAAAAAGACAAACTCATGCCATTTTGTGGCAACTGGATGGAGCTGGAAGAGATTATGCTAGCCAAAATTAGTTGGAAGGAAAAAGATAAATGCCTGACAGTCACTTATATGTGGAATATAGAGAAACCGAACAAAGGTCAAGAAAAATACAAAACTAGCAAGCTGACCATGGAACTGAGGCACACAGCAAAGGACAGGGACAAAACAGGGGAGGGATGAACACAGGGACTATGGTAATGGTTCACAGGTGAATGGTGGCGGAAGAATGATGGGGACTATAATGACAAAAGAAAAAAATAATTAACAAAAACCAAAAGATAAATAAATAAACCCAAGTGCACAAACATGGATATAATTCAAGTTTTTCATCCTCAGTTTTCAGACTTTATTGACTTCCTGACAAGTTAAAATACTGCATTATACTCAGTATACCAAGTTTTTTGCACTAAGTAAATAGGGCCAAAAATTAATAGCTATTTATTGTTTAGCTGAAAGACTTAGTGAATAGTTATCAGGTCAGGCATCTGGCAAAGCACGTAAGGACTGAGGTAGGAGGCAGGTGCGTGACTGACTACAGGGCAGGATCCACCGGGCCTCTCTCTCTCAGGAGGGCAGGATAAGTCGAAAGGATGCTGTGGGGTCATACAGAGACACGCACCTGAAAAGAGACAATCTTCAGAACCTGACTGTTTACAGTGGCCAGAATCCATTCCAACAACCCTAATTTTTTTAAAGATTTATTTATTTATGCATACAAGCTGGGATATAGGCCAGAGGTGTGGGGTGGTGAGATGATTCACCAGAGACAGAGCAGGGAGCAGAACAGGCAGATTGACTGAAGTACACTGCTGAGGGAAGCAGCAGGCAAGGCAGGAGAGGTCTGCCACGCCATGTGGAAATCTCCCTGGCTGGGTATCGAACTCGTGCTGCAGTGGCTCTGGACAGCCCCATAGTGCTGTGCCCAACCTGTTGCACCACCAGGGAGGCCCCCCAACTATCCTAATTTTAAGAAAAAGAAAGGAGGGTGATGCTGGGTTTGTAAATCATATGACTTTAAATCCAAGGGATGGTCTTTAATAAAGGGTGGAAGATAGCATTCAAGTACCATCAGGGTGTTTTCTCTCTCTCTCTCTCTCTCTCTCTCTCTCTCTCTCTCTCTCTCTCTCCTTGCTCTAGGATTCTCTAGATTCCATCCTCAGTTCTGTTCTCTCCATTGGGTAGTGAAACATCCAGAGTCTCAAGTACACATTCATAGGGAAAATAAAATATTTTTTTGAGGAGGGACTCCATGTAGTCCGGCTTGAGCGACAGTTTACCCCTGGACATATCTCTATGCCAAGATAAGGGCGGGGGCCTGGGTTAGCCCTATTTGACGCATATCAACAACTTGAAGACTAAAGGGAAGGAAGCAGCTCCATCTGCACAACGTGGACTGAGTAGGCTCATTAGGGAAAGTAGTGGATGGATGAATGTCCACATGATGCAGATGACAGGGCACCAAGACAGAGTTTTCATCTTGCCCAGGGAAAGTTCTTTAAGAAATAGTATGAGGGGCCTCCCTGGTGGCGCAGTGGTTACGCACTGCGCTGTGGAGCTGTGGGCAGCACACGATGCGAGTTCGACGCCCAGCCGGGGAGAATCCCACATGGTGCGGCAGACCTCTCCTGCCTCGCCCGCTGCTCCCCTCAGCAGTGTATTTCTGATCTGCCTGTTCTGCTCCCCATTCTGTCTCTGGTGAACCCTCTCACCACCCCATGCCTCTGGCCTGTACCCCAGCTTGTATGTATAAATAAAATCTTTTTTTAAAAAAAAATAGTATGAGGTGTTAAATCAAAGGATAACAAAAGTGTTTACTATATACAAGCCAAAAGAGCCAAGCTAACTAATGGTGGATGATTAGAACAGCAACATTATGCCAGCTTTTCATTTAAGGGTTCATTTCACAAATAATACCTGATGGGAAATGACACCCTGCTTTGGCGCTTCAAAAGCAGATGGAGCAAATCTTATCCTAGTTTTCAATGGCCAAGGGCAAAATTATCTGTAACTTTGAAGTGACATTTTTTTGTGGAGGGAATCTGGACCAGAAAGTTTGGCTCAGTGACAAACCCATGACCCACAATTTTGAGACTGTTTCCAGTGACCAGATAGTGTGTAAAGTTGAAGTAATTTTCTGTTTTGGAATTTCAAATATATGTATGATATACAATGAGGGATTCTTAAGAGTAGTCACTGATTTGGAAAAGAGTTAACACATTTGATCATCAATGTGATTGGAAATAAACACATTGCAAATATATATTTTTGAAAGAATATAATTAGACAGAAATTAATTAAAGCAAATACCAGTATGACTGCATGTAGGAGGTTCCATGCTTTGTTTCCTTTCCACAGAAAACATTGATTGATTCTTTCAAAATTCTTTGTGATCCAGAATTTCTATCATATTACAGTTTGATGAAAGTAAAATTCTTGAAATATCCCATTTTTATTTGGAAATAAAATTTGTTGATCTATAAAAATGGGCCAGACTTCATGACAGGTACTCCTGTTCTGGAGAAAAGATGGCATGCTACAACTTTATTTTTATAATCAAAATGGTGCTCACTGATAAAAAAAAATTACAACTGTTGGAAACAGGAATTCTAAGCTAATTATAAGCCCCCTGAATATGAATATGGCTTGAAACCAAAAGCCAAACCTCAAATCCAGCAACAACACTAAGCCATAATACATCAAGAAAAAATAAATCATAAGTTGCCAAGAAGTGAAAATTAAATAATATACATCTCATATTATTGACTTTGGGAGAACTCATTTACATATGTGATAGAGACATCATTCCACAAATCCACAACATAAAAGTTGCCTGATAAATGTTGAGAGTTTTACTAATAATAAACACTTCTGATAATAATAAAAAATGACAACATCAGATAAACAAAGGCTAAGGAAGTTCATCATCACTAGATCTGTCTTAAAAGAAATGATAAATGGAATTTTTCAAATGGAATCTAAAGGATGCTATGTGCCACCATGAAAATTAAAGTATAAAATGTACTGGTAAAGATAAATATATAGTTAACTTCAAAATACTCTAATACTGTCGTGGTGATGCATAAAACACTTTTAATTCTAGTTTCAAGTGAAAAGGCAAAAGTACTAAAACAATTACAGCAACAATAATTTGTTAATGGATAAACAATGTAAAAATATAAAGTATGACATCAAAATAAAAAATGGAGGGTAGAAGTAAAAGTGTGGAGTGATTTTGTATGTAATTAAAGTTAAGTAATTATCAGCTTAAAATAGACTTATAACTATAAGATGTTTTACATAAGCTTCATGGTATCACATAGAAAAAAGTTATTAGTAGATACACAAACATAAAGAGAAAGGAATCAAAGCACATTATTAGCAAAATGCAACAAAATTTCAACACATTACAAAAGAACACAGCTAGACAGAAAGTAATGAACAAAAGAACTATAAACAGAAATTAAGGAAATAGTAATAATTCCTTACTTATCAATAATCACTTGAAATGCAAACTAGTTGTTTAATTCTCCAATCAAAATTCACAGAGTGGCTAAATGGATAGATAAAGAAAACCCAGAATATATTATCTACAAGAGACTCATTTTTTCTTTTAAGTACACACAGGCTGACCAAGAAGGGATTGGAAACCAGAGTTCACTGGCATTTTTGTTACTGTACACAGAACAGTCTTAAGGACAGACCACACGTTGGGACACAAAACAAGTGTCAATAAACTCATGAAAACTGAAATCACATCAAAACTGTACATCAAAGAGAAGACATTACATCTGATGCCAAAGAAATGCAAAGATTATAAAACACTAAGATGAACAATTATATACCATCAAATCAGACAATCTAGGAGAAATGGGTAAATTCTTTGAAACATTTAGGCTATGAAATAAGAAAATATGATTTCTCATTGCTAGTATGAAGATTGAAGTAATAAGTAAAACCTTTCAAGAAAGAAAATTCAAGAACCAGAGGGCCACACTTGAAATCTACCAAATATTTGAAGAAAAAGAAATACCAATACTTCCCAAAAGTTTCCAGAAAACTGAAGAGAAGGAAACACATAAAATCTCATTTTATAAGGCGAGTATCACCTTCACACCAAAGGCAGACAAGGACATTTACCATGCTGATGAGGGACTCATACCTGGAGTGCAAGGATGGTTCAAAATATGCAGATCAACAAATGTGAAATAACACATGAACAGAATGAAGAATAAAAATGATACGCTCACCTCAATAGTTGGGGAGAAAAATGAAAAGTCATCATCCATCCATTCATGATTCAAAAACTCTCAACAAATTAAGCATAGAAGGAATATGCCTCCATTATAATGAAGGGCATATACGACGAGCCCATAGTGAATTTCATATTCAACAGTGAAAAGCTGTTTACTTAAGATCAGAAATGAGTCCATGGTGCTCTCTCTTACTAAATATACCAACAAACTTAACCAGGGAGGTGAAATATATACACTGAAAAATAGGAAACATTGATGAAAAGAACTGAAGACACCGAACAATGCAAAGTTCCATTGTTTATGGATATAATTCATTAATATTGTTAAAATATTCCTACTACCCAAAGCAATCTATATTCTCAATGCAACTCCTGTCAAAATTCCAATGGCATTTCCACATTTCAATTTTACAATTGAAAAACTATCCTGAAACTCTACAGAAAGACAAAAGACCCTAAATTGGATGCATCCGACTACCTAATTTCAAGTTAGACTAAAGTTATAGTAATAAAAACAGTATGGTGCTGGCACGAAAACAGAAGCATAGACCAATGTAATAGAATAGGGAGCCCAGCAATAAACTTGCACATACCCTTTCAACTCATTCATGGCAGGGGTGCCAACAATACATGATGGGGAAAGAACAGCCTCTTCAACAAATGGTACTGGGCAAACTGGACATCTGCATGCAAAGCAAAAAAAAAAAAAAAAAAAGAAAGAAATTAGACCTTTATCTTTGGTGCCACAAAAATTAACTTGAAATAGATTGAAGACCTGAAACTGTAAAGCCTCCAGGAAAATACAGAGAAAATGTTCTTTGTTATTGTTCTTGGCAATGATTTCCTGGACCTGACATCACAACACCAGGCAACAAAAATAAAGACACCAGTGGGACTACATTAAACTGAGAAACCTGCACAATTAAAGATCCTACCAATGAGATGAGAGATGGAATAGGAGAAAGTATTTTAAGCCTCATGTCATATGCGGAGATAATATAAGGAACACATATAAGTCAATAGCAAAAAGAAGCACTATCAAAAATAGGTCTAGGACCTGAGTGGACAGATTTTCCAAAGAAGGTATATACATGCTCAACAAATATATCAAAAGGTGCTAATTATTCATTATGAGGAAAATGCAAATCCAAACCATAATGAAGAATCACTCCCAACCTGTTAGTTATAAAAAGCACAAAGGATTACAATTGTCGGAGGGGTGTGGAGAAAAGGAAACCCTCATGCACTGCTGGTGGGAATGTAAATTGTTACAGTCTCAATGGGAAACAGTGTGGACTTTCTTTATATATTGCGATGGAACTACCATCTGATGCTGTTATCCCCTAACCCCCTTCTGGATATATTTAGCCAAAGAAAATTAAATCATGATGTTGGAGAGATATCTGTACTCCTAAGTGAACTGAAACAAGGTTCATAATTGGCAAAATATGAAAGCAACCTAAGTATGCAGAGATGACTAAGCGGATAAACAGTATGTGGTGTGTGTGTGTGGGGGGGTGTCTGTACTTGCCACACATGTATGAACCTGGAAGACATCATACTAAGTGAAATATGCCAGACAGGGATTCCCAAATGATATTTCCTACATGTGACTTCTGGAAAAGTCAAACTCTCAGAAGCAGACAGCAGAGTAGAATGATGGTGACCAGAAACTGGAGCTGGAAAAACAGGGAGAGGCTGATCCACAATACAAACTCTTAGTTATAAGAAGAATAAGTTCTCAGGGTCTGATACACAGAATGGTAATGATCATTAATACATTAACAATACTGCATAATATTATTTGAAATTGGCTAAGAGGATACATCTTAAGGGTCTTTTAATATTCTGATCTTTATCACTTTTATTTAGTAAAAACAGGTAGAAGCCAAAGAATGGTCTGCGTTGACTGTACATTACCCTCCTATCTGAGAGAACAGCATGGGGTGCTGATGTGATACATTTGCAGAAACAAACTCCATGTAAAAGCTAGTTAGTGGCTGGAGGGACATACCATTTGTCACTTTTAAAAGTAGAAAACAAGAAGCAGAAAGACCAAATAGATGAGAACAGAAATGGCAACATTAGAAAAAGACAATAGCGTGGTCACCACACCAGCAAGTTTAAGTTTAATTAGTATGTTTAATAAGAAAGAGCACCATGGATTTGTTTCTGATCTTAAATGAAAAAATTTCAGCTTTTCACTGTTGAATATGAGGCTAACTCTGGGCTCATCATACATACTGGTATATGAAACTACGCTATGTTGGCATATCTAAGGAAAGAAAGTGGCAATCAGAAGGTACCTCGTGAGTGCAGAGAAGAAAGGAGAGACACAGGGAAAAGTAGGCAGAGTTGCTCAAGCATAGCATGAAGGCATCTATGCCAATGGACTTCATTCTTATTTGACGATGAGTGGCTATTCTATGCCAAGCATTGGAGACATGGTAGATTTAAAAGATGGAGTTCTTAGCCTCCAGGTATTTATAGTTTTTGTTTGAGGGTGTTTTAGTGTCTCTGGGACCATTAAAAAGACTTTCCTTGGTAGGCTGACTTAGCCTGGTCATTAAGGAAGCCTTTTTATCTAACTGTTTTTGTTTTGATTTCAAGAACATTAATTATCTTTTTCATTATGTTCCCTCTTCTGTATATCTACCTAGAGGGAGTGAAGATATAGCTATCTTTATCTGTGCAACACTGATGTTTCCCATTGTAAATTTAAAAATTGCTATTTCTAATTTAGACATAAATATCATGAGGTCAGTTAGTGAGTCTCCACTGAGATAAAATCTCTCCTGCTGAGCTGATAGAATCAGCTTTCTAAGACTCAGCTTATGGAAGGCATTCTGTGAAGATCCAAGGAAATAGACGTGTCCATGAACAATCACCGCGACATCCATAAATGTCCAGACCTAGGAGAAGAATGAATTGGTAAGGGTTTTAGCTGAAGAAATGGGTCGACCCTTTAGCCACCCCATTTATCTCCTTCCTGAAAGACCATGGGATCGGAGCCAGTCAATTTGATCCTTTCGCACAAAGATATTATCAAGCCTCAGTATTTTTTTTGCAAAGACTATCATGAGAAGAGCTATAACAGCCCTGAGATTTAGCATAAAGGGTTAAGTCAGACTTAAGTCTTAAGTGATGTAATTAGCATCAACAAGATCTCCACTTTTCAGGAGCCTAAGACATAACAAAAAACACTTCCATGATAAATAAATGTGTTCAGGGTTCTGGAGAGATTTCTGAGGTTCAAGTTTGTATTTCAAGACCATGTCTTGATTTTGACACTATAGCCTTTATTTGTAATTCCATGAGTTTGAAAGCATTCTCATAATCTAGGTTTGGGAAATGAAAGAAGAAAAAAAAAATCTGCATGCCCAAATGTAAGTGATTTGCAGGAATTAGGATTTCTCTGCTCTGAGAAGAATTTGACAGACTTGGATTAATTTCCTGGTGCTATTACCTCTTAGCCAGGAGAAGATGGCAAGTACCTAACCTCTCTTATCCCAGAGTGTCCATCACAACAGCCATTCCACAAGAATGCACAAGAGTTTAACAAAATAATGTCCACCAACTCTGCCAGATGGTAGCAATCTCTGAAATTCTGCACTACAGTCTCTCTTTTGAATCATTTCACTTGTTAGTAATTAGAGACGTACAGAACATAGACATGCTTTGGTAGCAGGAGTCTACATTCAAGATAAATCGGCCTACTATATGCTGGTTAATTTATCAGTGACTTACTTTATAACAATTTCTTTCATGATGATTTAGGGGATATATTTATAAGCCTAAAGTCACAGAACTAGGCCATTCTAGTTAACTTATTAAGGAAGAAGATGAGTATATAACTACATAAAGCAGAACTATGACACTCTAGTTTACTTAGTAAAAGGATAATATTCAATACCCATTGTTCAGTGGACCTTCCCTTAATATCAGTTGGCTCCAGGATACTAACATCACTTCTCTGGTTTTTGGCCATTACATCCCAGCTCTCTGCCTTCATTCAGCCCTTCAGCAATGTAATCTTTAATCTTTAGACAGCATTGGTCTCACTCTTAGTATAAACAGTTCAAAACATTTTATTTCTCTGAGGACTGAGTTTGAACTTCCTAATGTGAATCCCAAACATTGGATGATCTGAATCCTGTGCCTCCTGATGACATTTAAGGAAAAGCTTAAAAGATCCTTCTTTCTGGAAATCTTCTCTTCCCTTTCCTCCCTCTGCACCCAATTACCTTTATCAGTCTTCTGTCCTGTGTGCCACAAAGTTATTTGAATTTTCCTGTCATACTACTTGTCATTTAAATTTCTTTATTGAAGTAAGATCGGATTATAACATTCCATCAAGTTTCAGATGCACGCAACATTAGAAATCCACATCCGGCTATGCATTATGTTTCCCACCAAAAGTCTAGTTTCCATGTATCATCATTGCTTAGCCAGTTGTCTGAATGTTCAACGAGACTGTCGGCCCTGGAGGACGCGCACTACATCTGTCTTGTTTGTCAATTATGCCACCAAAGCTAGCACATCATCTGGATCTGAGAAGACACTGCAGTGACTGTTGGATGCAGGAAGAAAGGATGGAGATATAGAGGGCTGAACACTGGGCCTAGAGAAGATGCAGTGCCGGAGACAGCACTGGTGGTTTGAAAAGCTTCATATAAAACAATATTGATAATGTAGTTCCTATAATTAACAAAGCTTAACCTGAAAATGTTGTTTTACTTTGCTCTGCTTAATACCTAAACACATACATTTTTTCTCTAGCTTAGTCTTTGTAGACTGTTTCAGAAAACAGAAACCCTTTAAAATGCTATCTTGATCAATAGCTACAGCACTCCATCCTTGAAGTTTATCCAGAAGACCGTCCTCAGCCCCTTCCTCTACAGTTAGGCTTTTGCCTATGTTTACTTAAATTTACATCTTTGATTACATTGGCTTTTCCTCTAAAGACTCTACATTGCACTTAATTATAATAAACTTGATACATCTCATCACCAATTCAGTGACTATAGAATCGCACTTTCTCAACAGTTTCAGGAACTATGAACCAAGATTTCCAGGATATATAAAAAGGGGATGGTAGAAGAGATGCCTAAATATTTAATAGAAAAAAAAAATTCAGGATGCTGTGGCCTGGTCTGGATTCATTTTGCATGTTTCCACAGCAGCTGCACTGAACAGCATTTTCAAGTAAGAAAATGAGATGCTTGAGTAAAGATCCATTTGAACAAGGAGCCTACCTTTAAGAGTGAAAAACCGGGTCCTGAGATTTAGGAAATAGAGACAGCTTACGCCCTAATGGACTGGGCCCCTAGCACCCCACAAGTCATTTAAAGAAAATATGAACCCGCCCCACAAGTCACATAAATAAAATATCCTTCAGTCCTAACAATTCTTAGAGCTCCACCACCTTAAATCTGACTTGTCAGAGCCATTCTGAAGTATGTGGATTATTTCAGGAGCCTAAGCTTACTGAACATTGTGTTTTGTTTCTAGAATTGCATAGACTCTCTAAAAGACATAATATTTACATAGAACCATACAAGACAACATTTATCGAGTGCCCACTGGGTGCCAGGGGTGCTTCATCCCACAAATCCCTGTGCATTTAATGCTATCTCAGAGTCTGGCACATTTTTTTTAAAACGGTCAGATAGTGAATATGTTAGACTTTGCAGTCTGCAGAGTTTCTGGTGTAATTTTCCAGCCCTGCCATTACCACATGAAAGCAGCCGTAGATAATACAGAAATGAAGGGGTGTATTTTGTTCATAAAACTTTGTTTATGGACACCACCATTTGAATTCCATACATTCTTTGTGGGTTATGTTATATTTTTTCTTTTGCTTTATGTTTTTGATTATTTAAAAAACATAAAAACCATTCTTAGCTCATGAGCCTTATAAAAACAAGTGGTGGGCCAGATTTGGTCCGTGGCCAACCCCCGCACTATCTAAATATTTCAGGGCAGGGAATTGAAGCTCAGGGAGAAAGAGCAACTGGTGAGAAGCACAAACTAACAACCTCTGAGGCTCCTTCTCCCTTTGACTGCTAGGCTTCATGGAAGGCCCAGGGTAAAATCACTTTTAAAGTAAATTTTGTTATTATTATTTTAACTTAGTGGCTACATTTTACTCTTCCATGTTCTACTCACCCTGCACCAAGCCCCCTATGCCAAAACTTTCCTCTAGCCAAGATCTTAAAATGACTGACAAATAAGTGGCCCCATGCCTGAATCCACTGCAGAGACCTGAGTCAAGCACAGACTATAATCGTCCATGAGCTGTGATTTCGTTTGGAAGGGAAGTGGTTCTGGCAAACCCAAACTAATAAATTATGCTTGTATTTACTCATTGGTCCTTAAAATGAAAGCAACATAGTCCTCTCATTACTATATATTTATGTATTCCAGAACTAGCAAACAACTTTCATCTTTGCTTAAAAACTCATGAGAGTTTTAAGGCCAACTTCTGGAGGAAAGGGGAAACGAACATGAGGAAGGAAAGGTTGAGAAATCAAGTAAATATATTCCATTTTTAAATTCACTTTTCAATGTAGGTCTTTTAAGGGAAATGTCTTTACAGCTTCTAAGAGAGAAGTTATAGGTTTTTCAATCAGAAGTTCAAGCATCATGAATTACTAATGAATTGTTTTTGTTAAATGGGTGCGCATCAAGTTTTCAAGGAAGAAAAGATGAGGGTGGAGCAGGTGGAAGAGAAAAGTTTGCTGCGGCAGGGGGGGCAGAGAGAGACACGTGTCCGAGACACATGGCTTAGAAGAATAATAAGCGAAAAGGCAGGACTATTCGAACAAATTTGAATTAGAAGAGAGGATCCCTCAAAGATTTTTAAAGAAATCTAGCTTCAAATGAGTTAAAAGTACAGTAACGCCATAACCAGTGTCTACAAGAAGAGGAATCTTTGAAAATTTTCTTTTAGGGCTAGTTAAGTACTGGAAACAAGTACAATAACTTCATGATTCCCATTAACTTTTATAAAGCTAGCTTCACCTGGTGTCATGTCAGGTGATTTTAATGTATAATTTAACTTTTAGGAGAACCTTATGAATTTAGTGCTAGAAGTATCTTCATTTTCTAAATGAGGAAACTGAGGTAGAGAGGCGTTAAGGAACTGTTTGTATGATGTAAATAACAGACAAGATATCACATGGGATTAACTCAGGCCTGCCTGATGACAAAGACCGTGTCCTTAATTGCTATGCTAAACTGCTTCTCATTCCTATTAAAGAACATGGAATTGAAGTGAAGTGGTGTCATGATTTAATATTTCCTGAGTAATGGATTAATGTAATTTTAATAGCACTTTGCAATTTATAAAATGGATTCACACACACAATGTTTCACTTGAGTTTCACAATATCCTTAGCTGGTAGTTTCAGATTATCTTCTCCTATCTATATCAGGGAGGAAATTTAGTTCAAAGAAGTGACTTACTCAAGGTCACAGGGCTGGAAAATGCAGGGGGGAAGGAGCCAGCTCTATCTAGGTATATGGGAACTCTGGCCCCAACGCTTACTAAATGAATCTTGTTAGACCAGCAACCTTTTGTGACTCCAGTGTCTATGCACAATGTGGACAGGATTTTAACTTTCTTGTAGCATAAAGCTATTTAATGTATATGAGTGCCTTTGGTACATGCAAGCTTGCAACAAATGCACATTTCCTTTACCTGCCTTTTGTCACAAAATAAAATGCAGACATCAGGAGGTCTAGCTGGCTTTGTTAGATGTTTCATGAATCTGGCAGCATTCCGACCAGATGCTGCCTGGGCTTACACAGCATGGAGGGTATGTGTAGATGATAGGCAGTGGGACAAAGGCTGACTGGGGTGAAAACACCTCCCATCGGGGAAAGGGTCTTACGGTGCAGATGACCTCCCTGGCGCTGCTTAGGAGACTCTAAATTGATAGGTTTAGGTTGACACTTTTGGGAGAGGCTGAAACTACAGTGAGATTACATATTAAGTCAATTAATCAATAAATAAAAGTGAATGCATGAGTAGCCAAATAAAGGGACAAGTTTGGTGTGAGTTCTAGAGAAATCCTGTGTCTAGACCAAGAGTTGTCAAGTAGAGGTCTGTGGACCAAATGTAGCATCTGCCCATTTTTGTAAATAATGTGCCATCAAGTGTGCAGAGCCTAAATACGGACTGTCTGTCCTTTTGCAGAAAAAGTTTGCTGACTTTGCCAGAACTTAGGATGGAAACAAATGTGAGACCAAACCTGATCAATGATTCCGCAAAAAGATTTACTTAATTGCTTTCCTATTTTTCTTTCTATTCATCTCAGGATTCTAAGCAAAAAATAGAGAGGAAATCACATAGATACAGGAGAGGCATAATGATCCAAACCAGTGAATAATTTCATTTCTACACAATCAGATGCTGTTTTATGTAAAATCCAACATTTAGAATTCTCTCACACCTCCACCATTTATCGTACATTTAATACATAGCAGGAACTATGCTGAACACCGTGTAGGGAATGTTTAATTTAATCCTTAGAATGGATGCATGAAGCAGGTACTGCTGGCTCACCTGCTTAAGAACTGATAACACTAGCACTCAGAGAAGACAAAGCCTGCATAGTTGGGTGAGTGATGGAATAGTATTGCAATCCAGATTTGCGGGCAATCCTTAGTATTTTTAATGAAAAGATATTGGGGAATGACTTACTAGGTAATTATAGGTAGAGTTTACTTATGAATAGCCTGACCAGGTGGAATTGTCTTGTACGTAAGTGGTTGGCAACGTGGGTCCGGTGTTAGTCTCTCTGATTCACATCCTCCCCTTCCTAGCCATAAGACTTAGGGATTTATTTAACCTCTCTCTGCTTCAGTGGTTCTCACCTACAAAATAGAGACATACATAGCACCTGCACTTAATGTGATGGTGAAGATTCAAGTACTTATAATATCCTTAACACAATAATAGCACGAAGTGTCAGTTACTATTATCATTATGAATATTAACATCCAAACTGCTCTCCATTCTTCAAAGCCTAAATAAAGTTCTCTCCAGAATTCAATCATTCTCCAAGTACTCTGGTCGGCAAGACGATCTTCCTAAACACATTTGGTTTGCTACACACGAATCAGCACCTGATATGCCATAAAAATTGGTATTATTCCCTAATAATTAAAGTGGTAAAATCCTAAAAAGTAGATAGAGACTCATTCTACTTTGCACACAGTAGGTACTCAGTAAGTATTTGTGGAATTAATATTGGTAGTGGAGTGCAAGGGCTGTGGAGTAGGATTTCTGAATGAGTTCTCACAGCAAAAAGAATGCAGCAATATCTGAAAAATATCAAGAAAAAATGGGCTAGAGACACGATTACTTTAGAATCCTAATTTTTCTTTTACTCATCTCTGGGGAAGAACTCAAGGCATTTTCTTTGATCTTCAATCCCATGAAATTACTAACATACTGAGCTGACCATTCTGTTTTTTACAATGTTAGAGACGCAGAGAGGCTCAGGAAATAAAAGGCCTAATTGGTTTTCCTTTGCACAAACACAGAACATGACAGTGCTCTGTATAGCACCATGTAGTGCTTTCTGTAAAAAGGAAATGCTCAGAATAGGCCACAGGAACCAGAGAGAGACTGCCAAATAAAGTTAATTTCAGGCAGGCCAAGAAATCTTTCTTCCACCCTCAGATCCAGTTGGGAACAGAATTCAGCCCTCCTGGTACAAATGGAACCACGTAAAAACTCTCATTTCCACTGTGTTAGATATTTTATGTGCCAAGTGCTGGACTCAGAACTGCTCATTTCCTTAGGTCTTTGACAGCTACTCACAAAACACAAGGAAAGAGAATTCAGTGGCAGAAAAGCTTCCTAGACTTCTGGCCAAGTGACTGTTTCCAAACTTGATGTCAGGGCAACTTTCCTGGCATATGCTTATACTGAAAAGATGTTCCAAGGCATACAATGAGTGTCAATAGCCGGCTTGTACCTCTTTTATGCTTTCAAGTTCTCTTTAGCCCTCATGTAACATTTGGAGATTTATTCTACTTCAAACTTCACTAGCCTGCAATTCAAGACCATCGCATCCACCAAACTGGATTCAGAATAATTACCTCGAGCTTAATAGTGTATATTATTTCTAACCTTTTGTTGTGCAACCATCCCACGCCAGGTGGGTTCACTGTTGGTTCAGGTGGATGCAAAGAGAATTTGGGGACCTTCGTATCACTATCATGCCTTTAATGCTGAAGCAGGGGATGGGACACAGGGAGACCAACAGGCAGGGAGGCAGCAATTGAGCCCCCAGCCTCAGAGTGATGCCGCCATGTACGCCAGAGCTGAGGAGTTCCCTGTACGCCTCACTTCTATGTCCAGGTGTCCGTAACCAAAGGTGCGCTTGCCTAGTGGCCATACCTCTTGGCCCTGGGCATTCCTGTAGGTAACACAACCTAAGAAGAATCCAAGACTGCAGGTGCCAGCCATAGAAACCAACAGAGGGAGGGCAAAATAAAAGCCTGGGCCACTCCATTTTCTCACCTTTAAAACAGTATCAACAAAGAAGATGCATCCAGACATGTACACACACACACACACACACACACACACACACACACACACACTGCTCTTTTTGCTATGTCTATATATACATGCAAATATTTAAAAACACTTACATACACACACAAACATACATGTGGGTGTATCTATTCATAGCCTAGATGTGTAACCAAAGTTCCAAGAAGCTAAGGAACATAACCCAGAACACCAAGTTTCTCAGGAATAGCCAGAATTCAGAACCAACCAGGATCTCTGGCCGCACCCTACACACCTTCCACTGGCCACCTGAGCTCAGTCTTTCATCACATGCCTCCCACACAGATTTTAGTTTTCACTTTTCCCTTCTTTCTACCCCTTTCATCCTTTTCCATACTCCTTCCTAATTACGTCGAGTTATATTTCTAAACTCACTATCCTGTTTCTTAGTAAGATTCTGAAGTTCATTTCCATTAGAATCATCTCTCAGGAAAAAGCTAGCTCCCTCCAGAGCCACAAAATAAGAATATCTGGGGGTGAAGTATGGGGGGAATCTGAGATTATTTTGCACAACAAGATTCGGAAACTGCTGTTAGAGTTAATAATCAAAGCCACACTACATGTCAACTCAAATCATCTCCCTCCATACAGCCCTGTCCCCGCATTTTACCTCATGTCCATTTTACCAGTGAATATGCCATGTTCATCCTCTGTTCTCTGCCTTTCCATTCCAGAAAGGAAACTGCACACAAGCATAAGTTTCTGCCTTTTCTCTTTGCTCCTCTCTCAGGAGCACCTGCTGAGCGGTCAATAAATATTTGCTACAGAAACAAAGGAATAAAAGGGGACTACCCGGTGTCCACCCCTCCCGCTGGGAACTGCAGACTGCTTCTGCCACACGCTCCCACTCTTCCAATCACTGCTCAGCACCCCTTTCTTATGGAACACTCACACAGAGGACTTCTTTTCCTTTCTTGTCTCTCACCCTTATAAAAAGTACTAAGAAGGGATATGTGCAGACACACAAGTGAACAGCTGACACAGACACAACCAACACTCAGGTGAGTTTAAGGAGCAAGCTCTTCTCTGAATGACAGAGCTGGGGGAACACAGCACTTCTCCTTTCACATCTAATTCTTGCCTCATAATGCATTTGCATGAGCAGCAACCAGCAGCGGGTCTCCAAGTGAGGTTCTCACCATCAAGGCCCTTCGACAATTTGCTGGAAATCCAAATCCTTAGATATGCCCAACAACTACTGGGTCAGACACTCCAGGGGGGTGCCCACAGCTTGTTTTAATGAACCCTCCAGATGATTCTATGTATACTCCAGTTGGAGAACCACAGAGTTAGGAGCACAAACCATGGATTCAAAGAAGCAGCTACATCTGAAGAAGAATGGGCTGAGCAGGTTCATGAAAAATCAACAGAGGTGAAAACCTAAGGTCAGCAGACATCAGAAAAGTAGGAGGTGATATAAAATGGAGTAGAAAAGAACACAAGGGACCACGGAGATGGATCACGGGTGAATTGGTGGTGGGTTACCCAAGGGGAATACAAAATGATGTAAAAGATATAAATAACAATAAAAATATATATTAAAAAAAAGTAGGAGGTGATATAGTGAAACTCTAGGTGTGGCTTCTGCCCCGCTGTAAATGCTCAGAAAATCAGTGACAGAATAAGTGACAATGGATATTAAATAAGAGGGGCAGGAGAGAGCCCCATTTGAGGCACATAAATGTCAAGTTTGGGATTTCAAATACCATTTATGAAGGACATGCTTATGCAGCTCTTTGCTCAGGAGGGAAACTGTCATCCTTCAAAAGAAGACAGTCATGGAGGAAGAGTAATCACCTCCTCCCCAACCGCCATGTATGAACATGCTTCTAATTTGCGAAAAAGTTCCTAAAACCAGGACTGGGGGACAGGTCTAAACAGTCTGTTAGAGGACATAATGGGAAGTATCACTTCTCATCTTCCTAGCAACACTCTTTTAACCACCCAGAATAATTTATGAAGTGTAATATGTGGGCTAAGAATTTCAGACAGTGATACCATGTACAGAAATCTTCAAAAAAAATAGGTTTTCCATGCTTAAGGTATTTACCAGCTGAATAATCTAGCTTTATTAGACATAGTCAATATTTTAATTGTAAATATTCAATTGAATGTCTCCATGTAGACAGATACAAAGCACACCAATTTCCTCTTTAAAAGAAGGAAATTTCCTTTGCCTTTCTAAAAGAACATTTTGTTTTTAAAGAGTACCTATGAACCAAATACAGAGAAACAGAGTGACGGATAAAAGCAGCCCTGTCCCAAACCAGTAATTATTCAATTAAGTATCTAGTAGTACTCAAACTATATCATAACAAATGGAGTCACTTTTCTTTGTTCTTTCTATAAGGCAGTTCAATACATATAGCCTCTATACAACCTCTGCAGGCATTGGTAGAAAATATTCTTTAACCAGAGAAGGAGAAATCATGACCTAGGGTATTCATTTATTCATTTGCTCACACATTCAGTAAGTGTAAGTGCCTCACCCACCCCAGAGGAAATGTGAGACTCGACTGGACACACAGTACTCCTGCCCACCTCGATACTACAACCACAGTGCTACTCTGCACTGCTCTCAAAATAAGAGCGCATCAAAATGTATTAGATGTCCATAACTTTTGTGTCCCAGACACTTTATGTTTTCCTTTTTTAGAATAATCCTTATTTTACTTAGCGAGTTCTTAGTTTACCTGGGTCTGACCCACCTGTTGGTGTTTTAAGTGGTCTTACCACAGCTCATATATCAGGATATTCTCTTCATATGATCGGTACTACACAAACCATACCCATGAGACTTGTTGGGGGATTTTTGTTAAAACTATTAAATAACAGAAGCTCTATTTGCTGGAGAGAAAGTCTACAGTACAATGAGGAAATCACACATGAGATGGAGGAACAAAACATCTCTTGATCTATTTGTAGATCTACATTTGTAAATGACATCATTTGATCTATTTCCTGGATCTAGCCATGCCTGAAGCTGGTTCTAACCACCACATTTAAACTAGAAGGTACACATACATACTTCATATTATTCTTCTTACCTTATATATTTTATCAGGCATTCTATATATTTTATGTATTTTCTATGGGGATCCCCCTACCCCACTAGCTCCCACTTCACAGAATGTAGCATTCATGGAGACTTTTTTTTTCCCTAGAAGGTTTATTTTAGTCAATAATGAATGTCTACATAGAGAACAAGGCCTAGTCCAGAGAAGTCAATTACTTTTTGAAAAATAAATAGGAACCACTTTGTTCCTACCCTCACTTTCACTCCCACTATCCTCTTGCCCCTTGCAGACACCTAGCATACACACTCACTGACCCTGCTACAGTACCTTCTGTCCTCTGACGATCATTTTTGTTCATTTTATGAAACTTTTTACATTTTTTTCTGATCATAATTATCACAAAGAGAGGTGTACAATACATTGTAAGATTTTCTTTTCATGAATCAGGAAAACCAACATCACAATAGTTCAATGAATAACCTGTCCCCAAATGAATGTGCTGGAATTAGAAGTCATTATTTCTAAATGGCACTCTTTCCCAGATACCCATATGTAAATGCCACTCCCTTCTGCTCTGCATTTATTGTTGCATCAGTATTACCTCGATAGTTTCTGGAATTATGTATGTACTTAGTAAAAGTCTCCTGAATATGGAGTACATGCCAGCTAATTGGTGAAAGTTTCGCTTTGTAACACTATATTGAGTTACATTAATGCCTCTGTCTTTAATTCTAGGAACTGCCTCCTAATTAAATGACCTAGCTCCATGGGCTTGCACTAATAATGACTTTTGATTCCAATTAATACCATGCAGTGGGGAAATGAATTCACTGCAAAAATTTCTCTGCATTAAAGGAAAAGTGGGTGGAGCAGATTGGGTCAAATGCTATTGGTACAAATTGTATTCTTAATTCTATTTTCCCAACACTGAAATGTTCCCTCTCAGTGGATTGCCTGTGCTTGTGCTAACTATGTACATGTATCTATGATTGATTTTTAAAACAGCACACCAGGGTATAGTCAGCCCCCGAACAAGAAAAATGCCATCCAACTGTAAATATCCAGTGGAGCATTAAAACCGTTTCTTTTCTGCCGCATGTAATTGCAGAACCCAGAGAGAAAAGGAACATTTCCCCAAATCTGGCTTCCCTTTAGATTGAATAAACATCAACTTGAAAACCAGGAAACAAAAAGGCCATTAGGAGGGTTTGTGAAATATAAAATATTCAAAAGTCTCTGCGGCTTAGGCAGAATTCACAAAACTGCTGGCACTTTCCTGCTTGAATCTGCAGGTGGGTGTTTTCAAAGTTCCCCTTCTAATTGCACGTCAGTCTGTGTGTGCTCTTATTCCCACATCACATGTGCTGTGGGTCCCAGGGATAACAGGCTGGGATGCCGATGAACAGTCATGGAAAAGACAATCTGTTGGCTGAGCAGTTCCCAGCATCACGGGTGGAAAATGGAAGACACAACGCTGTTTCCAGAGATTGAGAAATGTTTCTTTTTTTCATTCTCATTGAAATGTGAAAAGAAATGCTCATATGACTGAAGTTGGTACATACCATATGATGAGGCATTTCTTATATGGAGAAGAGAGAAAGAAGACGAATACTAGATTCATATGTAGAATATAAAGAAACAAAGTTAGACTGTTTATAATATAAAAAAGAAGAACTGGACAGTGCATTAGCCCAGCAGTAACTATTTTTCCTCTTGTACATTTATTCTAAAAATTGAAGTAACATTGCATTATAACATATACAAAAGTTTCAGGAGTACTTCATTGAGAATCAACATGTGTGCATTGTCAAAAGTCCAATTCTGTCTTTCACCACCCTCTGTCCAAATTTACCTACCGCCTGCCCTTCCCTTCTGGCAAACACTATTACCATATTTCATACATACACACACATACATACATATATATGTATACACACATATATACATGCACATATATATTTATGCACACACGTGCATATGTCACACACAAATGTGTGGGTTTTTTTAATCCCCCCATGCATTGTTGATGTGAATGAAGTCTAGTCCCTGTGCAAAACAGTATGGAGGGTTCTGTATATTAAAAATAGATGTACTATGTGACCCAGTAATTCCATTCCTATGTATCTTCCTGAAGGATACAAAATCCCTAATCCGAAGGGATATATGCACTTCTGTGTTCACTGCAGCACTATTTACAAAAACCAAACTTTGGAAAAACCTAAATTCCCAACAACAGATGATTAGATTGAGAAGATGTAGGCTCCATACACAATGGAGTACTATTCAGCGCTAAAAATGATGAACATTTGCCTTTGCGACAATACGCAGGTAACTACAAAGGATTATGCTAAGTAAAGAGGAGAAAGACAAATACTGGGTGATTTCACTCATAGGTAGAATATAAATAAACAAAACAAAGGAACAGAAAAAACTAAACCAAATAAACCCTAATATTCTGACTGTAGAATTGAGGCTACCAAACAGAGAGGAGTTTAGGAAGGGGCTTAATTGAGGGCTCTGGAGGACTATGAGTGCTCTGCTGGTGGGCATTATGTGGACATACACATCTGAAGGGCTGTGAGTTTATATATCTAAGTCACTTCCTGTGTGGTAAAACAATGATACCCCAATTAAAAATGACACAATTTAAAAACAAGGAAAGATCCTTATTATGAAGATTCTCAAGTAGTACTTGTTAGCATAAACTTAGGCTCTAACCCTACCACAGAGAGTGGATTCCTGTGTGGATTATTTCTGGAATAACCATCAGGACTTGGTCCTCTCTCAGGTCATTGTTTTTGCCTTAATGTGCAGCCTCAGTCTTCTCTTTGCAGCTTTATGGGGACCCCCATCTGTAGAGAAAGTGCCCCTCTTCCCTCTCATCACTTTCTATCTCTGTATTCCCCATAAGAAGACAAATTTTTAGACCATGAAAGATTCAACAGCAGCCTTTGCTATTCCCTAGATTTTTAAAAAAGATTTATTTATTTATGCATACAAGCTGGGGTACAGGCCAGAGGCGTGGGGCAGCGAGAGGGTTCACCAGAGACAGAGTGGGGAGCAGCACAGGCAGATCAATGGAAACACACTGCTGAGGGGAGCAGCAGGAGAGGCAGGAGAGGTAAGCCACACCATGTGGGAATCTCCCCAGCAAGGAGTCGAACTCGCCGCTGCTAACAGCTGCACAGCGCAGCGCTTAACTGCTGCGCCACCAGGGAGGCCCCTCCCTGGATATTTAGATGTTTGTTTTCATAAAAATATAGGTGCATTTTATATACAAAATAGCCAGATTATTCTTCTATTACTGAGCTTCTGAATGCATTTTTTCATGTGTGTTGGTTTTATGCATTTCTTCCTTAGTGAATGCATATGAATTTCATATACCTTATTCATTTCATCATCGGGTCATTCCAGGGAAGTCGTTCTTATGATATCATGTTAACAAGTTAGGAAATGGAGATCTAATTTAGGAGAAATTGAAGGAATAGCTACTTGGCATACGTTCTGAGTGCTACAGTTGCTAAAACAACAATCTGAATTTGAAATAGAAGTTATTAACAGACTCTACATTTTCATTAATAGAATTCAGATCTCTATATTTGATGTATCACAGGTAATTTTTAATTTTTATCATAAGAGCTATAGAACTGAACATTCTGGACAATATTGCAGGTTGTAGGATATTTAAAAGAACTCAGGATCCTTCGTTTTCCCCACGCTGCCCTATATAACAGATGGCAGTCCTGACGGGAGTTAGCCTCTTTGGCTCCAAGCCAGTAAACATCCTTCCTGCTCAGGTTTTCTCAACCCTGGCATGATGGACATTCCAACCTGGGTAATTCTTTGCTGGGAGGGTCTGTTCTGTGTGTCATGGGGTGTTTGGGGGCCTCTTCATAGCAGATACCTCTAGTACCTTCTCAATGGTGACCACCAGTTCCAGACATAGCCAAATAATTCATAATCTGTGCCATGGAAATTCACAGAAGCATTTTTCCAAACACAAAAGACACATTGGAGGCAAGTGGCTTGACTGTGGAAGGGGACACCAGAGGAGGAGGCTGGGCCTGTGCTGCTGATAACTTTTGAAAAGTTAACTGCATTACACGGTGTGTTCTATGGCTACTCTGCCATGAAAAAAGCAAGTAAAGAAAGCAACCTACAATTTCCAAGAGGACAGGATTGAAAGGTACTGATGAAACGGCCCCCAAATTACTACATCAAGAATCACTTCCTGAAAATAACGGTGATTTGCCTTCCATCCCCCACCACGGCCTCTCTTTTATACTCCAACTTCCAATCCATCACCAAGTCTTGATTTTGCCCAAAAAACACATATTTTGAGTTGTTCCTCTTTGTTTCCATGTCCTTGACCACCGACCACACTGAGCCCTCAGTAGCGCTGTTGGGATGAGAACTTTCTGAGTAGTTCCCTCATGCCCATCCATAGCCACGCCAATCCATTCATGCCAGAAGCCAGAGGAGACTCAAAGCACACCATTCCAGTCAGGTCCATCTTCTGCCTACAGCTCTCCAGTGATGCCCCTTTGCTTTAGTCTGAGCCCAAGTTTCCACCATGGTTCGAAGACCGTAGAGCACAGGAATCAGCTGACTCCAACACACTATTTCTGGCTACCTCTGCCTTGATCACCATGCACCGATCCCACCAGCCTTCTTCAGTTCCTCTTCCATTTCAGACACGAGACATCTGCTCTTCCACTCCAGGTACTCACGATTCTTCACCAGACAGGCTCCCTCTCTAAGTTTATGCTGCACATCACCTTCCCAGCTATTCCAAAAGGATGCTTTTCCCTGTGACCCCCACCTCTTATGCCAATGTATTCTTTTCCTTCCTAGCACACATCCCAGTGCAATGCCTCATTTTCTACCTGCCAAACTGCCTGCATCATGTCCATCTCACAGATGTGCTGGCTATTTCCACAAGCTCAGGGAGTAACATTGCATTATAACATATGTGTGTTGTGTCTGGGGACACAGGGCAGCTCCCCCACAGCGCGTGTCAGATACAAAGGACTGGAGATGGGAAGGATCACGGGCCCTCTAGCAGCCTGACTTCTTAAGCATAACAGAAAAGCAAGCTTGCTTAGAAAGCTCAACAGGCCTCACCCAGGCAACGAGCTCCTCATTTGCCCAATGACAAGACCTACCCACTATTTCTCCAGGTAGAGGCTAGGGGATAAATAAAAGCTAGATTGCAAAACTTGGGCCACCTGTTCTCTCAAGAGTGAGGCTGATCCAGCAAGTGTCACCCCGGCGCTCTCTTATGCCCTGATTTCCACCCCGGGTTTTCTGATCCCTCGGTCAATTCTCTGCAGCAAATCCTGAAAGGTTAACGGATCTGCTCCCAGAGCTCATAGCCGTCTTTGCATTTTTATGTCCTTCATTACAACAAGTGGGCTATTTTTATACCTGTTAGCCGCTAACAATCAGCAAAACCTCGGGCTTGGAATAAAATATGACAAGGGCCAAGAATGGTAACAATAACAGTCCTTGTACTGCAGCCAGCTTGCCATTAATAACAGCAGGCAGCGGGAAGGAGGAGGAGGCAGGGCGTGTTAGGAGGGACATGAGGCTCCTGCCCAGAATACACGGTGTCCTGGGCCGATCACTGGCAGGAGTGATCACCAGCCAGTCCAGCACCCAAACCCCTCTCACTCGATGTCCTTTTAACCTCTGGCCTGGAATCTTCCAAGACGTTCAACATTAGAATTAATATTGGCAGAGACTTACATTTCATGAAGCCAAACAACCATAAGGTATTTGACCATTTCCTACTAATGCCATAACTGCCATTTTGAAACTTTTCAAAGATCTTTCATAATGATCGATTTGCACAGGAGAAAAAAAGGCATCCACAACAATGCTCCAGGTTTCATGAATTAATTATGAAATTCTGAAAACCACCTCAGTTTTGATCCTAGAGGAATGTGGTCCAGTCAATTTTGGCGCATTGGTGTCTGGTAATGTGATTAGGTGGCTATTACTGGCTTTCCATATCAGTGATTTCTAGCTGGCATGGAATATGCATTTTATTTTTATACCTATCTATTACACATTTTAGTGGACATATTGTCCATTTCTATTGCCAAACGTGAGTTCATGAGGTCAGCTATGATGTGTGTTGAATGCACAAAGAATTAGGTAACACTACAGGACCATTACAAAGGCATATATAGTAAGTCCATACAAATTGATGCAGAGAGAATTTTATTTTTTCTAAATTGCATCACTTGATATTCAGTTAATGTTGATTTAGACCACCATGTATAATTCAGAAGGATACGATCACACCTCTTCACATGTATGTGACCATAGCCCACACACCACTTAAACACCAGTACTCCTCCACAGTCCACTGGCCACCTCCCCTGATGCTCTGCCCCAGTGTTGCCTGGCTGCCACCTCTGGAAGCCTCAATTCTAACAGAAAGAATTTTTAAAATGCACTTATTTTCTTTAAAAAATACATGGTACCTGAGGACCTGGGGAGAAATCGATGCTGAGTGCTGAAATGGCACATCTTTTGCAATGTGAAACTTCCTTATTTACACGCTGATGAAAACTGAAACCCTTGGTTGAGGTTTGAAGTTCAATGCCTTTTATAAAACCAAATAAATACTGTCAAAATCTTCTTTCATAAGTCTGACCTGGCTCAGAAGGGGCTGTTCATTACCCAGTGGAGACACGAGGGGTCTTATAGAATGCACTGGACAAATCCAGTGTGTTGAGGATCCCTATAAAGAGTATCTGTTTTAACTGTCATTTACTACTGTAGTCTGTGCTTGGTGTGTTGGCTGGTTTGAATTTAGGAGACTACAGAGTAGAATGGATCCTGAGAAAAGGGCTGACATTTTGGTGGAATTGGATTGAAACCAATTCCTATAGCTCCTGTGGTTTTATTCAAGAGTTTCACACACTGAGGGGCTATTAGCATGGCTATGCTGTCAACCCATCGACTGAACCAATATGGTGCCTCAGTAATGACACACACTTCACATACAAGGGGTGAATGTGAGCCAGGGTGAGGGTGGTTCTTTCAACTTACATGTATTTTTGAAAAGTCATTCAAAGAATGCCAGATAGGATGGAATGTATTGTCCGTCCCCATCCTCATCACCTTTCCATCCTGGATCTTGGCACATACTGAAGTTAGTACAACAAAATGTAGCAAATGAAGGCCTTGTGAAGGGCTGATTTCACTTAGTTATCTCTGTACTTTCTGTACTGTGTATGCTAATAAAAATGTTGTAGTCATTCATCTCTACCATCTGTCCACTTATAAATGATATACATGTGCTCTGGACTAATAAAAGATGTACACTATAAATGTTTAAAATGGATATTTTAAAGGATGAGTGAAAGAATCAAATTGACAGTCTGGTATTTCCTTCCACACTACAGGGCATACTGTAGTGTGTAGGGCATTACCTGGGGGTGAGTGTCCTACATTAAAGAACACTCTGTCCACAGTCCCTCTGGGCCCTTTCTACCCTTGGGTGAGAGCTTTCTCTTACTCATCAGGGAAAGCTGAGGGGAGGAGTAAAGGGTTACAACAAGATTTCCAGTCTTCCCTCACCTAAGTTTCCCATGACTTTTGTTATTTTTTTATATTAGTAGTCAACATTTCATCACCAACACATTTCTTTTATCTAAAGAACTAACAAGTCCAGAAAACCTGGATTGCTGGTTCATTCTTCCTGTGTTGGTTTGAGCAGCCATCAGAAACTATCCTTGAATCCTGCCCCAACCAAACTTACTTCCCTCCATTGCAAAATTTACTCTCATTCTATATTTATTTGACTTTGCAACGTCTTATACACGGAGAGGCCATAGGAGAAGAGGAGGAGCATGTCAGCAACAGCTCTGGGTCTCCTGGAGAAACACAAGGTGGGGGACCTCAATAGTGTTGATGCCAATGAGATCATTGTTCCTCTCACTCTCCACTGGAAGTCAGAATAAAGGACCAGGGACTATTTTCTTGATCTTGTGTCCGTGCTTACCCAGTGAAGAACAAGACCAATGTGCTATGAGAGCATCCTGCCATTCCCTGGAGCCACGTTGGAGTTTGAGCAGAAGGACGCCGACTAGCTCCCACCTGCAGGGATGGGGTCTGCAGCTTATCCTCATTCCCTCAGTCACCTACACTCCCAACAAGCACAACACAATATTGTACATGCAGCCCTAGATCTCAAGCTAACATCTTTAGCAAAAGTCTGCATCCATTTTCTTACTCACCCTGATCCTGTGATAACCCCCAAGTGATCCATCTCCCTTTGTTAGTAGAGACAACTTCCTCACTCTGAAAAGCTCCAAAGCCAAATTTCCCAAGTGTCCTGCATAGCAAATGTCTAAACTCCTCTCCTGGCAGAAGGGATGCTCAAAATCCTCTTCTTCTAAGTGATTAGTCAACTTGAAAGATCAGAGGAGAAGTAAATGGAACACAGGCTGTAAATGGAAAGAGTCCATCACAGAGTTGCACCTGATTAAAACCTTTAGCTGGTGGAGAAATCACTCTACTGATCCAAAGTGAGAGAAGTCACAGGTGGCCGAGAGCTGACAAAACACAGCTGTGAAATCCTCACATTGTCAAAACCCTCCCTGTGCTAGTATGGGCCTCGCTTTCTATTGGCTTGCAAGAAAAATGAGCCCAAATCAGCCTGTTGGGGTTTTTCTTCTTTCTCCTGCATGTGAGGAAAGAAATCCTATAAATAAATGCAGCAAGCACAGCAATTATTTCGCATTTGTTAAGGGAATATTTACGACTGGGAGGAATTTTGGGATTGTCACCCTGCACATGGCTTGAGGGTAAAAAAAGGGAATTATCCTCAGTGTCCTGCTCTCCTCCCAGCACCACCCCTCTCCCTCACTGACCCCAATTTCACTCTTCCTATCCTCTCTGCAGAGACACTCATGCTAGAAAAAGGTATCAGGAAAGAGAATGGAAGATTTCTCTAGAGCCATCTTTTACCTTCTAAACTGGGTAAATAAACAATTTCCTGTAAAAAGTCCTGCATGAAATAGTACAAGTTCTGCAGACCTTACCATATCTTTGAAACTCCTGAAGCTTTGAAACCGTGTCACCTAGGGGTACACAAGGACCCCAAATTGTTACAGGGAAAAACTAATTTTGTCCATTGTAATAGTGCTCAGACACGAAGCAAAGCAAGCATACTCTCGGTGTGCTCAGAGATCTTTAACTGTTGTGTGAGGAGAGAGAGAGAGAGAAAGAGAGGGAGGGAGGGAGAGAGAGAGAGAGAGAGAGAGAGAGAGAGAGACAGAGACAGAGACAGAGACAGAGACAGAGAGACAGAAGGAAAGAGAGTGAGAGAGCAAAGAAAGGATTTCAAATAACAGCTTGCAAATCACACTCTGAAAATTACCATCCCTTTATAAGCAAATGTCCAGACAAGCAGGCCCAGCCCAAAGTGAAGCAACAGAGACCCCAAAATTTGAACAAATCTAAGGCACCTCCTGGTAGAGAAGCACAAGAAAGAAGTTAGGTAGGACCTAGGGAACTGAGACAGAAGAGATCCCAAATTCAAAATGTATCATACAACCCACATGAGATCAAGACAGTGGCTGCCATTGCCTTTGCCAAAAAATGACCAAGGACCAGATGCAACTTCCCTGTAGGTCTCTTAGCACCACATTCTTTCCCATTCCTCCTTAGTTCTACCTTAATATATATATCCACCTTGCTCCTTCCTCCTTTCCTGCTGACTCCCACCCAGGAAGTCCTGTCCATAGCATACTGGGAGCCTTAATCCAAGGCAGCTACATGTAAATGAGGTGGGGAAAATAGCACTAATTCCTGTGGTCACATTCCTGGGGCCACTGTGCTATGATGTCCTCCCCTTCACAGAGATGCATTCCGTAAGAGTTTGCCATTAGGGCCCAAAGCAGCGAGAGGCAATGCATCAACAAACAGATGTGGTGTGTTTAAAAAGAGACAATATTCTACTTACAAAAGTAAGTGGTGGGCCACAGCTTACCTTCTCTGCTTTTTTTTTTTTTTAAGATTTATTTATTTATGCATACAAGCTGGGGTACAGGCCAGAGGCGTGGGGCAGCGAGAGAGTTCACCAGAGACAGAGTGGGGAGCAGAACAGGCAGATGGACAGAAATACACTGCTGAGGGGAGCAGCGGGCGAGGCAGGAGAGGTCGACCGCGCCATGTGGGAATCTCCCCGGCTGAGCGTCGAACTCGCGTCCCTGCTGCCGGCAGCTCCACAGCGCAGCGCTTAACCCGCTGCGCCACCAGGGAGGCCCCTTACCTTCTCTGCTTTAAAAGGTAAGTGGCATTAAATCCCTTTGACTCCTGAACATTAAAACAAGGAGGCAAGCACCTTATAGTAAAGAAACAGAGAGACACCCTCTGTAGCAAAAACCAAGATGGCTCAGAACAAGAGGCATTCCTGAGCCTTAGAATTAAATCCCCGTGCTCTTTTTGTGGATGTCCTCATCATGGAAACTTATCTTGGGATGTCCATGGGCCTCTCCGAAATTTCCAAGACAAGTGGAATTTGACTTCTGCTAGGAAAGGAATGCCAAACGTTTATGCCACATTTCCTTTCTCTTTTAGACATAAGCTTGGGGCAAACGTTGTCGAGAGCCATTCCAGTTACCAGTGCTGGTGGTGCTCTGGGCATGGGCCATGTGGAAAACGGGGCAACTCTAGGGGTCCCCTGGGCACTGGCACAGCTCCACTTACAAGCTCCCCGCAGCCTGAGCTGCGGGAGGGCGGGACTCCATCACGTCTCAGAGACATGCCCCTTGGAACCCAGTCTATTTACAGAAATAGTTTCCAAGGACTGTTCTCCTAGTGAACAAACAGTCACACACACGTAGTCACATGCCTCTTTTATTGTTAAGTTTAGTAACATTCCAAGTTGCAGTTGGTGCTATTCTGGGATCAGAGACTACTACTTCAAGTATTTGATAAAGACATAAACTATAGCAGTGGAAAGCAAACACGCACATGCCTACGTTTAAACACACACAGAGACACAGACACACACACACGCACACACACGCACAAACACACACACACACATCCAGATATGCCCACAAATCACAGCCTAAGTAACTCCTGCCCCAGGGAAATCAGGACCTTGCCTGGCATCGGACAAAATCTGAGCAAAGGTCCAGGTCAGCCCACTTTTCCCCACCAGCTCCAGAATTCCACTGATTAACCCTTTTCCCAACCTGGGAAGAGACCAAGGGACCTAAGTCCTAGATGCCAGAACTTTCTAGGAAAAGATGTGATGCCAACTCTCACCTCCTGGCATTCTCTAGGAACACCCTGGAATGGAACCTATCACTCAAAATGCAATTACCTCCTCACTCTTCACAGAGGTGACGTAGAGTAGCTGTTTCTGTAGAATAAATCAGAAGATTTGAGTTTTTCGAAAACTCTACCTCCACTAGAAACATCTGATTTTAGCATGGTCAGTTGATCAAAGACAGTGGTGGGGTCTACATGTTCAAATATTACTTGTCATTGGGATATCTTTTTTTTTTGTGTGTGTACAAGAACTGGGGTGTAGGCCAAAGGTACAGGGGGAGAGAGGATTTCCCAGAACAGAGTGGGGAACAAAACAGGCGGATCTACTGAAATACACTGCTGAGGGGAGCAGCAGGTGAGACGGGAGAGGTCTGCTGCGCTATGTGCGTTAGTTCTCTGGCTGGGGATCGAACTCAGTCCACAGAGGTGACATCGCTGAGACATAATCCATAGGCCACGAGGGAGGCCCAGAAATATCACTGAATAGGGCTAACATTAAAAGCAAGGAAGCTCAGGGGCCTCCCTGGTGGTGCAGCGGTTGAGGGCTGCGCTGTGGAGCTGTCGGCAGCACGCGATGCGAGTTCGACGCCCGGCCAGGAGAGTCCCACATGGTGCGGCAGACCTCTCCTGCC
This sequence comes from Scalopus aquaticus, assembly GCA_004024925.1. Lineage (NCBI taxonomy): Eukaryota > Metazoa > Chordata > Mammalia > Eulipotyphla > Talpidae > Scalopus > Scalopus aquaticus. The sequence goes on along the minus strand of PVIJ01011146.1, from coordinate 8,003 downwards.
TCGCCCGCTGCTCCCCTCAGCAGTGTATTTCTGATCTGCCTGTTCTGCTCCCCACTCTATCTCTGGTGAACCCTCTCGCCGCCCCATGCCTCTGGCTGTACCCCAGCTTGTATAAATAAATCTTTAAAAAAAAAAAAAAAAGCAAGGAAGCTCAGGGCTTATTTTTCAGTAAAGGCTGGTGGTGACGAGAACCATAGCCTGGCCTCTCCCAACATCTCTGTGACTAGAACAAAACAAACAATGGCTGGCATCTTCCAATGACAAGTAATACTTGAACAAAGGCTCTACTGCTCCAGGTGACAGTCCTTCCATGGTCCTTCCTGTAGGTCCTGCATGGTTCCAACTGCTCAGGAAACATGCAGGCAGGAGTCAAGAGCACAGTGGGGGCTCAGCCCTGTTCGCCTGCCCTGAGATCTATAGCCTTACCTACAGCAAACACACCACCATGAGCTTTGGGAGAGTGGAAGCTACTCTGGTATCCACCAACATGAAGGACCATGGTGGGGGAGGGGGTCAAGTCATCGGTGTGGCTTTCAACTCTAAAACTAAAAGTTGGGACTAAACAACCTTAAAGATACCTACTGATTAGCTACCATATTTTATGATGTATGATTTTGTTGACCCTTGATAGTATCGTTATCTTATTTTTCACGTGACTGTGAGTTTCAATAATTCACAGGCAAAAAAAACAAGAAAGCCAAAATATTGAACTCTAATCTGAAATTTCCCAATTTCCCTGGTCAATTTTTTTGCCTCTTAATCAAATTTTTGTACCTCTAAATTCTATACTATGTCCTGAGGTTTGGCCGGTTGACATGCTGAGGACTGTCTCTATTAGGAAAGCTTCACCAACACAGTCATCTTCTCCAGGAGCTGTTAGCAGACACTGTCTCTGGAGCTGATTTTGAAGGGGTCAGGAGAAGAAGGGAGAGGGGTTGAACTGCTGTGCTTTCTGTGAGTCAACATTCCAAGTGCCCCAGGAGGGGACTCAGAGCTCAGCTGACTCCCAGTCCTTCTGGAGTCTGGAAGCGTGGTGCAGACTTTGGCGGGTCCAGAGGCCAGTCCATTTGCTAATGGGTTTCATGACTTGGTTTGCCCTTTGGCTGGCAACCACTTGACACTTTTCTTCAGATAATTAGGGAAGAGGTAAAGCCTTCCCAGCCAAGAAACAATTTCGAAACTATGATCAAGAAGAAATCACTTGCAATGCAGAGATTTTAAAAGAAGTCTTTCAGTGGGAAGAAAGGTGAGAATTGCATTACCGCAAAAGCACCAAGACTTAAAATGGGATGAGGCAGAGTTACCTCTGAAAGGAAATTTTCAAGTGGGAAATAATTAATGAAGTACCTAGTGCCTATTTAGCTCAGCTCAATAACACTGGTCAATAAATATTTACAAAATTCATGTTACTGAAATAAAATTAGTCATTTCCTATCAATTTGTATGTGCTCAACATGAACATGACAGTCAAATTCTAATTTTGGCTCTAGTTTTTTTTTGTAATCTGCAATAAATTGATGTTTACATCATGAAATGTATGCCAATAGTAATAGGCTCACGGTTAATACCTGTAAAAAATCAAGTCATAGACTACTTCTTAGATTTTTTCGCTTGTCTCTTGTACAGCTGTTCAGGAATAGAATAGATGGAAGACAGTTTCCATTGTGCAAAAGCACAGCCTTAAGACTCAGTTTCGAAGAGTCTAGAAATAGACTCCATTCTTGTAGGTCATGAGTGATTTCTAAGGCATTCATGAGGCCCTCAATATCAGAACAGAATAGCAGAGTACTTTCCTTTCTGAAGAAAGGCTCCAACTGCTGGTGGCACTTTCGATATAAAGTAATTGTGACATCTTCTAGAAGATTCCATTGCTGGAGTCTTGATCCTAGCAATTCTGCCTTGTTATTGGATAAGTACAAATCATGAACCAGGTCATTTAGTTATTCCTGCATTACTCTGTGTGGGGTTGATGATGCACCATAGTGAAAATCTGGATCAGATTTTGTGTGCTGATGGAACAGGAAAAGAACAGGTTGGCTCACCCTTGTTCTCATCAGATGAATCAAGAGAGTATTCTGCTGGAGGTTCTGGAATAGGAAGTGCCTCATCATGTGGAACTGGTCTCAATGTTTGGACAGATGGAATGTTTGGGTAGACTCTTCTCAACTTCTTTTGCTTCATTATTCCACCGGAAAGAGGAGGAACAAAGCATAAGTAACAGTATTTTATGTGGTTGCTCGGCTCTCTCCACACCATGGGGACTGCAAATGGCATTGATGGTCTTTTGCCACTGAACCACTGTGAAAGCTGTGTTGTACATGTAACACAGCATATATGTGGGGCCTAAGGCTTATCATGGTCACCAACCTTGCATCCAAAGTAAAGATGATAAGCCTTCTTCACTTGACAAGTGATACTTTTCTTCTGGTTGTCAAATGTCACTTCCCCACAAATAGAGCAGAAATTGTCCATGCTAACAACACACTTTTGAGGCATTACTGTTCTGTATTGTGCCTAAATGGATAAAATAATAACAGTTCTATGAAATAGTAGCTTAAACTGTCTCGCACAAAGTCTGAAATGATTTCAACGCTAAACCTTTCCGACAGGGCTTTCTATAGTGCACTATAGTGACGTCTGCTTACATCAGCAGCCGCCTGGCAGTAGTATTGCACTGAATCAGAAAATGATGCAATCAACTCTGGTTGATGTGTCCATGATGTTATTATGCAATGAGATGTAACATTACATCAATTCTAGGCTGAGTTAGGATGTTGTTGCAGTCCTACTGGATAAATTTACTCAGTGAAACATATAAAATGAATTATATGAAATACCTTCAAAATAAAAGCTAATAAAAAATGTTCAGGGTTATATTCATGATCAGAATACCAAGATACTACAGATTAGGGCCTTTTTAAGTCAGTAACGATCTCACTGTTGACCAGTGTAATCAATGACATTTGATGTTCCCATCTTACATCTGAGGAAATAGAGCTGGAGGGAAGCCAACACTCATCAAAGCTTGCACAAGTAGTAATGCAGCTGGGTATAGCTACATGTGCAAAAAACAGTGTGTGTGTGTGTGTGTGTGTGTGTGTGTGTGCGTGTGTGTGTGTGTTGTATGTTTAAATTCTATAGCTTTATTTGTTTATTTAATTTAGGTTAGTTTAGATCTGTTTGCTTTCACTTCAGTTTCCACTTACCTTATGTTAACTCTCTCCTGGCCCATAAATTATTTTTTCTTCAAAACTTAAGACTCACAGAACACAAGGAGTGAAAGGATGTTCACTGGGTGTATGAGGTTGTTCGCCATCAGCAGCAAAGAATAACAAACTTAAACCATAACATGACAGACTGCACACCACTAGAAACCTTAAAATGTACTTAAAAATCAAAACCCAGCAAATGTCAGAGAACATTTAGAGAAACAAACTGACGCACACTGTTGATAAGACTGTGAAATGGTACAAATGCACTAAACATTCCTTTGACAGTTTCTTATAAAGCAGTGGTTATCAAAATTTTTATTTATTTATTTTTAAAGATTGATTTATTTGTTTATGCATAGAAGAACTAGGGGGTAGACCAGAAGTGCAGGAGTAAGATAATTCACCAGAGACAGAGCGGGGAGCTGAATAGGCGAATCTACTGAAATACACTGCTGAGGGGAGCAGTGGGCAAGACAGGAGAGGTCTGCTGCACCATGTGGGTCAGCTCCCTGGCTGGGGATCAAACTCAGGCCATAGAGGTGATAGTGTTGAGACTTAACCCCTAGGCCTATATGGAGGCCCTTCTCAAACTTTGTAGTCAGGATCTCTTCATTCTCTTCATAATTAAGAAGTCTCGGGAGCTTTTGTTTCCATGGTAATCATTTACCGATATTTATCATAATAGACCTCAAGATGGAGTAAAAGAGTAAACATTTCTTTATAAATTCACTTGCAAATAAAAGTACTGTTTCAATGTGAAATAATATTTGTCAAAATAAAACAATTGGTCTTGTTTCACATTTTTTAAGATAACATTTTTTAAAAATTTTTGTTTATTTATGCATACAAGAACTGGGATGTATACCAGAGGTATAAGGGGGAGTGAGAGGATTCACCAGAGACAGAGTGGGAGGCAGAATAGGCAGACTAACTGAAATACACTGCTGAGGGGAGCAGCAGGCAAGACAGGACAGGTCTACTGTGCCATGTGGGAAGCTCCCTGGCTAGGGATTGAACTTGTGCTGCAGTGGCTACAGATTGTTTCATGGTGCTGAGACTTACCCCTTTGCACCTCCTAAATCACTTTAGATTGTGACTAACTGGAAGTCAACTGTATAATTACATTTTCCTTTGGATTCCCTCTTGATATTGTTTAGGTGGAAGGATATGAAGAAACTCTTGCCTCACTCATAAAGGAAGTTGGGAAAGAAAGAACAATTTCATTACTTTTATCAGATAATTATGCTTATTTTTATTGATACTAAGTAATTTGTGATTTATTCCTGAAAGTTACAGTGTGGAATCAAGCCACAGCAATAAACACTGCACTCGATCACATAAAAATCCACTGATGGATCTAGTCCCACTTACTGATCTTTCCCCTGTGTGTTATTTCACAGCACCAGGCAGTGATCATTCAGGGATTACTGATACTCTGAATTGGATAGATCTTCCAAATGTTGACTAATTTTATTCCCCAATCTTTTGTTGTCACATTTATTAATATCATCACTAAACTCATCAGAAAAAGAGCATCAGTACTGAAAAACTGCTAAGCTCACGGTGGCTAAATACATGTTTTCTGAAATTCTAATTCTAATTTGTCCCATTTTTTGCGCTCCCTGGTGGTGCAGCAGTTAGGCGCTGCGCTGTGCAGCTGTCGGCAGCAGCGACATGAGTTCGATGCCTAGCCAGGGAGATTCCCACATAGTGCGGCAGACCTCTCCTGCCTTGCCCAATGCTCCCTTCAGCAGTGTATTTCCATCGATCTGCCTGTTCTGCTCCCCACTCTGTCTCTGGTGAACCCTCTCACCGCTCCACGCCTCTGGCCTATACCCCAGCTTATATGCATAAATAAATAAATCTTTAAAAAAAAAAGTTCCCATTTTTCAGTGACCACCAATACAGTCAGTTCTTTTCTTTGAAGAGACAGACTTACTTTGTCGACTAAACAGAAAGTTTCTGCCAAATAAATCTAAATAACCAGTTTGTCAATTAAAAAAAAAAAAAAGGTGTTCAGTGGAAAGAGCAACTAATTCAGCTCATAAATCCAACATCTCCCAAAACTTGTCCCTTGAGAAAGCAGCCTGCTTCAAAATGCAGCGAGGAGGTTTTTGGGAACTTCCCATTTCGTCATACAGATTATTGACAAGATGAGCATTCAAGAGTCAAGATTTAATAAAGTAAATTATCTGTATTGATTTTTCAAGGAGATTCTGAATTGAAACTGGTATATGGAGGGTATGTGGTGGAGAATAATATAGTATTGCCACTTGGAAAGCTTCATTTGCTTTCTATACACTATGCCTTTGACATCACTGATGTAGATGTCAACTCAGTGAAAAAAGCAAATACCAGTTAGTTTCATCACAAAAATGACAGACACCCTGTGAAATCCCTCCAAATGTCTTTAGCTCCCTAGGATTCCATGGGCCATAAAATTAGAATCATTACTAAAATTTATGAACCAGCAATTTCACACCTACATATTTACAGAAAACAAATGAAAATGTATGTCAACCAGAATACTGCAAATGGAACTTAGAGCAACCTTATTCAATATCAGTTAGAACTGGAAACAAAACAAATACCCATCAACAGGAGAAAGGATAAATGCTCATGTATCTATAAAATGGAATAACATTAGATGGTTAAGAAAAAGCATCAACTGCATATTTCTGGCCAAAACATTGTTAAATAAGAGAAGTAATTCATAAGTACTGCATGTTTCTGCTCATATAACACCTCAAACAGGCAAAATTGAACTATAAGGATGGCAACCATAGTGTTTCTATAGGGTAGGTCTGGAAAAGGCTGAAGGGAAATTTCTGGAGTGAGGGAGGGATGTTCTGTATCTTGTTTTGCATGCATACAATTTTCAAAATTCCTTGAATGCTTAAGGTTTGTGTATTTTATTGTATATTGATTATATTTCAATAAAAAATAAAATAGAAGTTTTCATCTTTAAATGAAAAAAGAACATAAACTCCTTGTGTTATGTCTTCTCTACTTGCAAAACACACAACTGGATGGACAATAAATACTGCGTGAACAGATAAATACATGCAAAAACGCAAGCATATTTAGATATAATGTGAGTAAAAAGTCAGCATCTCCTATAGACTGGGGATATTCATATAGCATTATACATTTATAGTTCCATAGAAAATACTTATTTGAAATGAAGCTTCAAAATCAATGAACAAAGCATCTGGCTTACAAATACATGCAACATAACAATATAAAACAGAGATAGAGAAAATAAATATCAGGTGTTAACAAGAGAGAATAAAATAGAAATCAATAAAGCCAAAAATTGTTTCACTGAAAAAATAAACAAGCTTCTCACAAGACTGACTCAGGAAAAAAAAATTATGAATGAAAATAGGATACAATGTCTGGAAAAAAAGAGAATTCTGAACACAGCCAAGAATGCCAACAAATGTGAAAACCTACATGAAAAATCTAGAAAAATGGTTTTCCAAAAACTGACACAAGAAACCACCATGCCTTCCCCCTAACAATAAACCAGGCAAGGGTCTCACATATACGGGCCTCTGGGGGGAGATCCAAACCACACACACACTTTTCCAGTTACCAGAAAAGGAGGCACAAGGCAGCATAAGACTGACACCAAATCCAGAAAATCATTAGGAGAAAGCAAAACTGGGGGGAGGGGAGGGTGTTAAACTAATTTATATAATTTTTAAAATTTCTTTTAAAAACAAAATGAAATTGACAGTGTAATATATTAGAACAACCACAGTAAAAATGGATTTGGCTCAATCATGCAAGAATGGTTTATGACTAAAAAATCCATAAACACTTTTCACAACACTATCAGATTTGAGGTGTAAAAATTCTGAAGAGGTGTGAACCTGTACCTCTGAATTGTAAGCCAATGTTACTGCAATACAAAAAAATACAAAAAGGTAAAGTGTAAAAATTCATATGATTATATCAGTTGATACCAAGAATATGATAGAATTTAACACCTCTTTAGAAAAAAAATCACAAAATTTTTTAAATTAGGAACCACTGGTTCCTAAACCAGATAAACAGTCATCTCTTAACAACAATCACAAGGGCAAACATCAGAAATGGTGAAATTTTTGAAGCATTCCCTTTAAAAACAGGACTGAGGCGTGCATGCCATTCATCACTATATTTTTCAACAATTATGTTGGGCTTCTTGCCCCATAACAGAAATACAGATGAAAGAAATGCAAAGGAAGAAATAAAACTGATTTTTTTGTACAGCTGATATGAACGTGATGTAGCCTCTCCTTCCTCAAATATATAGACAGTTCATATACAGTCAGAATTCTAGAGCAGACTGCTTTACTATTTTACTCGTTGACTATGACTTCATTGATCTTTTTCTGTTCAACTTAACCATTCAAACAAAGTTTAGATTCTCCTGGAGTTAGTGAAACTCTCAGTTTTCCCCCATGATTACAGAGCAGGATAAATGATAATCACTGTGGAACTGTATTCAAACACCATCCTGAACCTGACTACTAGTGGGGGACAGTGAGAATTTGCCATTTTTCCTTCTTTAACTGAGGGTGACTTTAACTTTAGCGTGTGTTCTCCAAAACTTACTACAAGAAACCATGAAGACAAAACCAACAGAGGAAAGACCAGGAAATATGGAATTAGGTAAGGACTAGAATCACAAAAAGGTAAAAAATAATAATAATAAAATAAAATAAAAAAGACAAATATGGATGACAGTATATCAATATTAACTCTAAATGTAAATGGACTAAACACACCAATTAAAAGACA
>PVIJ01011145.1:27452-56327 GCA_004024925.1 Scalopus aquaticus | reverse complement strand
CAGGGGACCATGGAGATGGATCACGGGTGAATTGGTGGTGGGCTGCCCAAGGGGAATACAAAATGTAAAAGACATAAATAACAATAAAAAAAAACATTAAAAAAAAATAAATGACAACCAGCATTTCTCTGATGGGCCAAAATTCCCCCTGCTACAGAGGAAGCCCTGAGTAATATTGCTTTAGTCTCATGGCATTGTCAGCCATACTTATCAGCTACTACACTTATTTTACAAAGAATTGTAATCTTTCAAATTAGTAGAGGATGTATTTACTTATTTATCAGTGGGAATCCTTTGATTGGTGAGCGACTTCTGTCTCTCCATTCCTAAATTTCCATCTTGCTGCTATTAAAAATTAAAACTTGGTCTAGCCCAACACACTTCATTTTGTTGTCTTCAAATATATCAGAACTGGCATTTTAAAGTTCTCATCATAGTGTTCCTTGTACTCATGACTCAAACAGTAAATCTACCTAAGAGCAATCTTGAACTTTAAGAGTGAGGTAAGTTTAATATGTGGTGCCTCCTGCCAATCTCACTGAAGTCACAAATTCCACAGGTAGAAAACTAGTCTCCAGTTTCCATTAGAGTGTAATCACCTGGGAGAGCTATTACAGAAAGCCACATCATTATTTACACTTTAGAATTATTGTGCTAAGGTCCCTTCCTGAGTGAGGTGTTCATGAGGAAGGGAAAGGAGGAAGGACTAGCCATAGGTCTTGGGGGAAGTAGTCTGAACATTATATTCATAATGGGTAGGATGGGGGGAGCAGGGACAGGAAAAGACACAAAAGAATGGGGATTGGAGGTCTAAAGTCAGACCTCTTCCGCACTGGTTTTACTCAGGTTGCTCTGCAATCAATTCAAGGACTATCAGCCATATTTACTCTATGGGATCAGTGAGTGAATGACTTTCTCACCTGTCACTTGCTCCAGCAAGGGTTATGACATCTCACAACCTTTTGTAGTTTACTGGCCATGCGTGGAAGCAGCAGTGTCCTTGATGCCAGTTTGCTGGGGAATTTTCCACAAAAGCACACAAGGATTTGTCCCACCCGACTGAGAAGGCTGTTTTTCTGGATGAATCTCTATTTATGCATGAGAAAACTTGGCACTGATGAAGCGGTAGCTTATTTTTCTTTTTTGTTTGGTTTTATTTTGTGCTTCAGAAATAGAACAGATTAAGTATTACTTGCTTTTTAAGGCTCCAGCCCTCCCTACAGCATGACTTTAAATTCTGTTCTCCCCAGGCGAGAATGTGGAAAAACATCCCTTCTAGCTTTTGTTAAAAGCAATGCAAATGCAGGGAATACTTGGGAGGGGTTTTTTAGCTTAATTTAATTTATATGTCTTTGAAAATAAATCTTTTCTTCCTACAACAAAATGGTCATTGTAAAGAAATTAAAACAGATCAGAAAAAAGAAGAAAAATAATAAAATTAGAGAGCAATTAAAACAATGAAATAAAATTACAATAGAGCCAGAAGGGACCTTACAAATAGTGTAAACAAATTTAACAATTTTACACATGAAACTGGAGCTCAGAGAAGTTAAATGACTTGCTTAAGATCACACAGCTAATAATAGACAAAGTTAGAATCTGTTATTTTCTTTCTCGATTAACTTCTATTGTATCAGGATTTCCAAAATTTTGTTTTTTCCGTTTTAATGATAAGACTCTGCCAGTTAAGTATTATTTAGACACTCAATATATAAGACAGAGCTCTAGATAGATAGGAGCAGATGGAAAGGAGGTTCTGCAGGCCCATTCTCCCCACATTCACAGAATTCCGGAATTCTTTGGAGACACCCCTGGAGAATGCCTCAATTCCCTGGAGAAACATTTGATATTTTTACTAATCATTGCTTCATTCATTTATTTATTCACCAGCTGCCTGCTGAATGTTTACTATGTGCCAGGCACCTTTTAAGGTAAAAACCTTGAGCAAAACAGACAGAAGGAAAGGTGTGTGGGGGGTGAGATTTCTCTCCTGGACTCAGTCTCCTGCTGGTCTGTGGCAGCCTTTTCTACCCCTTCAGTGCAATTTTGGATATTCCTTATTGTTTAAGTGGGGATAACATTTTTCTAAACCATCCTGCAGTGCCCCCCGACCCCCTACTCTCCCTGCTTTTTTTCTGACTTTGACTTGAAAAATTGTTTGGTCTTTATTTGCTCTGTAAAGATCCCATATTTCTCCATTCTCCATTCTCCAGTATCCATTTAGGGCCTACAACTTGTCTTTAACTGGAACTAATTTCTGTCTCCACTTTTATTAGAGATGAGGAACTTGCCAATCCTAAGGCTTCCATTTTGGCACCTTTAGGAGACAGTTTGTAAGGAAACTATACATCCTAATTTAACAGAGGCAAAAAGAAAATCTCATTTCTGGTGGACACAATTAAGGATCCTATACCTGTTGTCCCCTAATGTAGCTTACTATAAATTTAAAGCTTATAGTATAGAAATTGCTCTTTTCGACATTGCTAACTCAAATCCCAAACTTGAACTGAACCCTCTTTCAAGTTAGCTACATGGTCCTCCAAATGCCCTCAGCCCCTAAATAACAGCAGGAAGAGCAGACAGAGAGCTCTGGGGGTGACTGGGTTAAACTGTGGCTCTCCCCTCATTGGCTGTGGATCTTGGGCAAGTTATTTAACTCCCTTAAAAGTTTCAAGTTCCTCATGTAGATATTAATACAATGGGTGTGAAATCAAGATCATTGTGTGAGTAAAAGAAAAAATCATATTAAAGTGGCACAGTGCCTTGCTCATGGGCTCTTAACACTTCTTGTTTCCTTTCTTTCCTTCAAATCTGAAGGATAAATTTCAAGCACAACGATTTCACTGGGCACACGCTTCACCTAGGGATTGTGTCAAAACGCAGATTCAGAATCAGCAGGTAAGGGGGTGGGGCCTAAAACTCTGCATTTTTAACAGGCTCCCAAGTATTCACTTGCACAGTAAACCCTAGGACATGGAATTGTCCTCGCTCTGGAGTCAGACCTGTGATTGTATCCTGCCTTTGCCAAATGCTGGCACGTCATTTCATCTTTCTGATCCTCCTTTTCCAGCTGGGCTACTATGCACCACAGGTAAAGTGAAGGCTTATCATGAGATAATGTGTACCAGGAGTGTAGCACCATTACTTTATTTTGATATGTTAAACTCAATGCTACCAGTATTGACATTGAGAACATTTAGAACCTGCAGTTCCCGGTGGAGGGAGGGTGTCTTCAATAGCACCTGCCTGGCACCTAGGAGGTGAGCCACAGATGCTTGTTCATACTGATCATATAATGCTCCTCTTGGCTCGGGCTGGCTGAGAAACAGGGAGTGTTGCTGTGTAGAGCCTCTGGGGCCCTGGTAGAGTTTGGGTGGATGCTCCTCTGAGTTCTTTTCTACAATGGGAAACCAAATACTCATTGTTCAACTGGATATTATATTTTCTTTCCTCTGGAAAACACTAAGACACTGGAATTGGAGACCAGGATAGCTAAGACTAGTGTCATTGGTACAGTGGATTTGTGTTGACATGGGAAGCTCATTCCAGGCTAGATTCTGTTTTGTCCAGTGGTTTAGTCAGGGATCACTGAGACCTGTATCCAGCTTAACTTCCAGGAAGAAGACTGGCATTCTTTGGACCCTCAGTAGGACTGCACACCCTGGCCTGCCATGTCCTTTACTTCTTCTTTGTCACTGAACTACATTTTCACTTTCCTTTTAAAAAAAATAATTAAAAAATTAATGAAAAATAATCCCATAAGGAATATATGCCTATGTAAAATAAAGGGACTAAAAAAGAAAATAAGTATCCTGGAAGCCTACCACATTAAGATAGGTTCTATTAACATTTTGAAGCAATATTTTAAAAGTTGTGTGTGTGTTTATATCTGTGTGGACAATTGACAGTGAAGGACCGATTTTATAATTCATAATTTTTAATGGTTGAAAAAAGACCTAAGTAAAGGCTTATTGTAACACAACCACACCCATTTGCACATTTATCTACCTTCGATTCCTGACTGCAGCAGTTGAGTAGTCATGACAGGGATTGCGCACCGAGCCTAAGAAGTTTACAATGCGGTCCCTCAGGGGAGAAATTTTGTCTGTTTAATGTTAAAGGTATCCCTGTGCAGGGTGAATGGAGATTAGGCTTTTTCCACCCTCCGCTGTTGGCATCGATGATCTACACCTGCGGTCTCACATGTGTGCCTGATGGTGGCACCGGGAGTGCGGCGTGGGCGTGCGTGAGCCTGCGCACCTGAGCCAGGGGCTGAGCATAGATGGGCGGCGGCAGAGGAGGCAGAGGACTGCGCGGCAGAGGGCAGTGCGGCCGGCGGAGGGACCACGAGAGAACGCGGGAGAGCCCAGAGACAGAAGATTCGCCGGCCTCCCGGCCCCAGGCCTCCCTGCCTGGCCTGCACCCGGTTGCCTCACTGCAGATGGTGCAGAAAGATCATTAAAAGCCTGAAAAAGCCACCGAGGGCTCCAGGACTTCTTTACGCGTCTGCCTGGATCATAGAAAACCTGCTCTGTGCCTAGCTGGTGCTATAGCCTGTTTTTTGGAAGTCTGAGTTTTGCTACTTAAGTTTTTGTTTACTTAAGTGCATTTTACGTCAGAAGTGGCCAGGCAAAACCAGCGTCTGCGTGGGTTTACGGCAGCGGGGCCGTCAGTGAAGTTGCGCGTCCGCACGAGCCGCCAGCGAGGCTGCCGAGCCCCTTCCGGACCGCTCCAGGCAGGTGTGTGTCTATGCTTTTGCTCTATGTCACTGTTGTTTTGGGTTTTATGTGTTATTTGGCATGATTTTAGGTTATTTTTTGGGTCTGGGAACACTGAAAAAATTGCATATAAATTAATGGCAATTGCTTCTTCGTTTTCTGCCCGCTGGCTTAGGCAAGGTATCGGAGGAGCCCTCCACTTTCGGGTAATGAGAACAACCTGTGTGTCTTAAGCATTTTCCGCATCGAGAAATAACTTTCTCTACAATAACCTTAGTTTTTCATTTGTTTCACTAAAAAAAGGTAATTTTGTTTTATTCACATCTGTTCTTTGTCATAGCATTTATCCTTCTCCATTTTCATAGTACTCTCCATTAACAGAGCGTTTTTATGTCATTGAATTCTCACAGCCATCAGTGGGTTAGGCATTATGAGTTCATCCAAACTCTGCTTGCATGTGACAGGAACCAATTTTAGTGCCTTAAATTTAAGAAAAGGGGAATGAGGGGGAGTGATTTAAGAACAGGGCATTTGGCAAGGATGCCTCATGCAGGGCAGTGGCTGGCATAGTCTCCTCAGCTCCTTGCTGTGTCTGTTCTTCAGATCCTCTTCTTCTACTGGTTAGTAATAGTGGTGGGCACTGGTTGATCATAACAAGAGGTTCCACTGGTCCTACCAGTTAGAGGAAGCCTAATCTCTTTCTGGCCCAATTCTAAATCTTACCAGGGAGGAAAATATAGATGATTCAGAATTGGTCAGATTTTGTTGCTACAGTTTCAGCTGTACCTGTTGAAAATGGCTGCTGGGGACTCATTGATTCCCCATTGGCTCCTCAACATTGGGGGACAGGTAGGAGGAGTAATTGTGAATTACACAGACACTTGAAAAGTTATCTGCTTCATTGTATTGCTCATGTTTACAAAGAAGGAAATCAAGTCTTAGAGACACTCAGGGAATTATCCAAATAGCAAAGTAATTTGTCAATATAAACATAAGGACTCCAATCCCAGGTGTGTTTTGAGTACAACAGACTGCTGCTCGTTGAATGCTGTGGCTTGGGTGTTACAACAGTAACATCCTGTTTGGGCTGTTGATCATGGTTTGCTCATTTTTCATCTCCATGTTTGGTATATCGTTGGTAGCTGGGAATTCCCCCATGTCTTTTTGTCTACAGGCTGCAGCTGGGAGCTGGGTGGACAGACACAGGTTTTGGAATTTTCTCCTGATTGACTGCTGTGCTCAGAATGCTTTGATCCGTCAACAGAGGGAAATTGAGTGAAAATGATCCACATGCTAATCGGGGCGGGAATTCATTGCTTAGCCCAGCTTTGGTCTCACATCTTGTGTCTGATGCCAGAAACTAAATCTCCAAGCTCCATTAGCAATGGTTACAGCCCAGTGAACACGAATCCAGAAGCTGCTCTGACATGTTTCATCAGTGAGTGCTGTAGCCACAGACCTGCTCCTCGGCCACCGATGAGGACACCTCAGGTATCGCAACTGATTCTGGGGCAGTTGTTGAATAAAATGTCATGATTTTATGGATTTTTTTCCTCCTAAGTTGAATAAGTAAAACGAGTCGTAAGGTTTTATAAAACGTAGCTCTGAAATAGTGCAGAGAGACAGGCTATGATCGACCCACTCTGACCTGTGTATTCTGCCCCCTGTTTGCAGTTATCAACTTGGGTTTAGTAAAAAGGACTCATTTCAGGACAGTGAACGAAATGCTAGGATCTGAGTAGGTGCTGTTGGAACTACATTCTTTTCCCTGGATCATTTTGGGGAAGGATCTGGGGCCCCAAAGCGGGGCTGCCATTGTGTGGTCGTAATTCTTGAGCTGCTGCATACGTGTGGGCTTGTCTACCCACACGGGGGTTGATGAAGAAGCCCCTGGGAGGCAAAGCTAAAAGAGGCAGCGAGGGTCCTTGGTGATAATGTCTGAGCTGCTAAATCAGCCAAATTTGTTGAAGTTCCTCTGAATGTGTTGCTTAAGTCATTGGCGCTGGGTTTTAAACAATTTGCATTCAATTCCCAGGTATAAGTAGTATCTTGTATTCTCAGGTAAAAATAATATCACTAATCTGTTCTGAATAGATTATATTTGCTTAATTTAACTGGCTTCTTCAAAGATGGAACACACCTGTCATATGATGGCCTGTGGGTGCCTCATAGTTCAACAAAGGAACTGCGAATCTTCTAGTTTGGACGGGCCTTCTGTTGGCATGGCTGCTGTCAGGGTTGAGAGTTGAGCGATTGCTTCATTTGACAGTGTTTGCTGTATTTTGAGATAGGGAAATAATTGCATTAGTCTGCTAGGTGGTCCCCCTCCCTCCTTATGGTCTGTCTATCTTTATGAATTTTTCTTGTACATGTGGAACTCAAGCCCACATGGTATGTTCTCTGACTTTTCGTTGAAGTTTCCCTCGGAGTGCTTTGGAATGTGAATAAAGTCTTGATGAATCTGCATCACCCAGTGTCTTTCCCCTTGCGAGTACTTGGCAGGTGTGTGTGCTCAATTTTGCCAGTGACACGTGAATTGAAGTCAGCTGGGCTCTTAGCTCTTTGAAGAACGAGGGGACTTGATACCGTTGAGTTGCTTTCCTTTTTGGTTTCTTATTATGTGAGACTGGTGGTCAGAATTTCTTTTTTCTTTATTAATTTTGCCATGGAAAACATTCTGATAGATTTTTCTAGAACTACGTGAAGTTAGGGAGAGTTGATTACCCCGGAGAGGGATGCTGAGAACACCCCCCGTAGGGTGAGTGAAATGGTCAGGCTTTTTACCCACTAGCCTTAGTTATCACCTGCAACCTTGAATGCAGAAGGCACTTGGGGACGTGGGCTCGGGGTACTCCTGCCTGACGGTAGAGCATGGAGAATGATGTGGGGGTGTGTAAGAAGGCACCCCTGGGCAGGGAGGCTGAGGCTGAGGCTGAGGCTGAGGATGGGGGTGGCGACAGCGTGGCTGTGAGCGGACAGGTGGCTACAGAGAGGCAGGATGGAGAGACACCAGAGAATCCAAGAGCTCAGGGGAAAGAGTAAAAAAATCCCTGGGGGCCTGGGAGGCCTGCCAACCTCCAGATCCCCCTCTCCTCCCTACCTTGCCAGCCTGGGAGCTTGCCCCATAACAATTGATGTAGAAAGATTATTGAAGCCTTAAAAAGCCAGTGAGGGCTCCAGGTCTCTCCTTTACCTGTCTGCCCGGATAGATAGAGAACTGTTCTCTGCCTTGCTGGCACTGCACCCCCTCCCCTGCAAAAAAAAAAAATAAAAATAAAAATAAACACCCACTGTAGTTTCTTTACATGTGCCTGGATATCCTGATTCTCTGTGCATGGGTCTTCCCCCAGTCATAAACGAGCAGTGGTTTGGGAGGCTGTGCTGTGCAAAACAGCAGTACTTGAATATTATGCTGAGTTACCATAAATTTGCTAGCTCACTTTCATACACTTAGGAAACAACCTTCTTCTGAGTGTATGCAGGGATGGTATTAAAAAACACTAAGAAGCTTTACATTAGTATGTAGTTTATTTTTTTTTTTACACAGTTAAATTTTGGACAGTATTTGCTTTACAGTAACATAGTTAATGTATAAATCGAGTGACATAAACAATTAAAATGTGTGTTCCTATTTATTCTCTGAACCACACTTAAAAAACTGCTTACCAAGGGATGGAAGTTGTAGTGTGCATCATTTATTAAAATGAAAATGGTGAATAGATCATTTGTTAGTTTTAGACATTGTTTGAGGCCTTGTTTGCTGGTTAGCTCGTTTTAGGGCATCGCTGTCGCAAGCTGCATGATACGTGTGGATTGGCACAGGGTGCTATAGATAGCCTGCTCTTCCACCCCCTCTCTGATGGGTGGTCATTAGCTGACTTGAAGTTTTCTAAAAGTAGAGAATTTCCTTTAAAATTAATAACATTGTTCATGGCCCTGAGACTTCTTTCAGTTTCTACTGAACTAAGCAATTGCATTAATTTTTCCTCAATTTTATAATGCTGCCTATGATTTTGACATGGTCAAATTCTCTCCCCTCAACTAAGTCATGAAAATCATTTACTGGAAAGCCATTTTTAATTAAGCCGAAACTATTCAGGCCAAATGACAGGTGTTGCAGTATGGAGGTTAAGCATATACCCTCTGTCACTGAGGTGCCTGGCTGGAGATTTGGACTCAGCCACTTACATTATAAGTAACTTCTTTGGTCCTCAGTTTCTTTATCTGTGAAAAGGGGGGAAATGATGGCAATCATAGGACTCTAGGAAGTATTCTTTCTTCTCTTGGGAGTACCAGCCATTGACTTGAGCTTGCAGGGGCTTCTACTTCCCTCTGGTGCAACCATCTGCCAATGCCATCTTTCTGTTCCGCTCAGAGCCTGGTTTGTGCTGGCTCCAGTTTCCGCAAGTGGTCATGGAGAGGAGTTTGAGGAATGCTGGCCCGAGGCGGGGAGTCACAGCCTTTGTGTTCAGATGGCCACGGAAGGCTTACTCACCTAGCTTACAGGGCTGCCAAAGGCATCCTCCACCCCACTTCTGCTGGGTCAGGGTACACTCTAGCAGGTGGATCAAATACTGACATATGGGAGCATAATGGATTGGCTGCTCCCATATGTGACTGTCAGGATGGCCAGAGTTCCCTAGGGCTTGGGGAGTGCGTGGCTGAAGCCTGGAGCACATAGAGCTACTTTCAGGTACTTTGTTTTGGACATAAACCAATGAGAAATGATACTGGCTGTGGGGTGTTAGATGTCTCCCCCACTGGTCCAGAAGTGCCAATGATTAACCCTTTTGTTACTGGAGGATGGAGAAATTGTAGGGATACTGGGAAGATGTTCCTTGGAGAGTTTAAGATTACTATTAAAACTACAGATGCATTTAATATTTTAAAAACTGTTATTGAATTGCCTGTGAAAGGTAGCAGAATATCAAAGGGGATGTAGGAAAGTGAATGTTTTTTGAGCACATGGTACTGGTAAACTGAGGTGCAGATATTTCAAATAAGTGTCCACAGATAATGTGTGGAGGATTTGGGATTTGAATGCAGACCTGTTCGTTCCAGAATCATTACAGGTTGATGTCCAGAAGAGAGGGAGTTCAGGTCCTTGTTGATGATGAGAAAAAACCTCTGGGTTCCAGTGACTCTGGACATAAAATCAAAATAGCTATTAGACTTTCAAAGGTCACATCATCCACCACAACCATTTTTTTCACCTATCAAATGACCACAAATAGCTATGTGGCGGCGTCTATCCATGTCTATTTGCGCTAAAAGGAACATGACTTTCTGCTTGGGAGCTTTCAGGGGGTCACAGAACTTATTCTCATCCTCCTGATCTTGGTATTGCATCCTCAGGAATGCGCACCCCATCATGACCAGGAGGTCTGGTGAAGGGAATATTTTGTTTCACAAGATATTAGAATCTGTTTCTGGAATCTCCAAGATGCAAAGAATTGATGGTGTAGTTGTGAAGCAACTATACTACTGAAAGTGAGTGGGTTGCTGCAGTGCTGGAGATAGTGTAGGACTAAGCTTGATTTAAATGACAAATTGGTACATTTCTCCCCCAGGATCTAGAAGTCTTGAAATAAGATCAGGTAGCTCTGAAGTTACCTGAATAGCCCGGTGTCACTTGACCTAAAATTGGAGCTCGGAAGTGATACAAAGGCTTCCACGTTTCATTTTCCCTTTGAGGGCCAGGAAGAGATACACATGATGGGGCAGTGAAATGGTCTGGCCACTTAGTCAGCCTTTTTCATCCCTAGATTTGCCATTTTCTGGCCAAATGGATGAATTGATAGTTCTTCCAGTGCCAGTTGGTCCATCTGTAAGTTGGCCTGTGAGTATAGAAGAATAATCTTTTATGTTGCTTATGTTAAATACAACATGTTAAATATTACATCTTAATCCCATTTCCCTGTTTGGGTTCTTGCTTCTGTGGTAGACTACGTGTTCCAGGAGAATGGAACATAACTCTTTTTTCATCTCATTTAAAAGTGAAGATAACTTTGGTGAAAGGAATGTGATACTGGTAAGGCCATTGACACCTGAGAGCTAACTCTTCTTTAAGCAGTAACACTGCCTGGCCTATAGTAGGTTCTCAGTAAAAATTTGTTGAATGAATGACTACATGAGATTGTGGATGGTAATTGAAACCTAAACTTTCAATTGAACATAATATTTATATGATTGCAAAAAGACATGGGTGCTATTTTTAATTAGTTTTACCCAAAATTTGGAATTTATTTTTCATTGCTTTGTAAACCACACATCTCTCAAATGATTTATTTGTATTCGATGGGCGTCAGGAGCATCAGAAGTCTCATGAGATTTTGAAAGAAAGTAGCCTGTACATTTTTAGTGATTTTATTACTAAAGTTGGTTTAACTGGTTTACTTCTCTTTGGAGAAGTGACTATTTAACTCTTCTGCCCATTTTTTGATTGGGTTGTTTTATTTTTGTTGAGTTGTATGAGCTCTTTGATAACAGTCCCTTATCAGATATAAGGTGTGTAAATATTTTCTCCCATTCAGTAGGGTGTCTTTTGTTTTGGTTGCTGTCTCATCAGCTGTACAGAAAATTTTGGTTTGATGTAGGCCCAGTTGTTTATATTCTCCTTTGTTTTCCTTGCTGCTCGGGATGAATCTGCAAAGATTTCTGGCATTTGTCATGGAGCGTTTTGCCTATGTTGTTTTCTATGTATTTTAAAGTTTCAAGTCTCACAACCAAATCTTTTATTCATTTTGAGTTGATTTTTCTGTCTAGTGTGAGATGATTTCATTTCATTCTTTTATATGTGGCTGTCCAATTTTCCCAAACCCTTTATTGAAAGGGTTCTTCTTGCTCCAGTGTATATTCTTTGTGCCTGTGTCATAGATTAGTTGTATATATAGGTGGGGTTTATTTCTGGGACCTCAGTTCTATTCCACTGGGGGATGGGTGTGTGTGTGTGTGTGTGTGTGTGTGTGTGTGTGTGTTTTCCTTCCAGGACCATACTATTTTAATTATTATGCCTTTATGTTGAATAGTATAGTTTGAAATCTGTAAGTATAACACCACCATTTCTCCCCTTTATAGTTAGGAGAGCTTTGGCTATTTGGGTGTCTTTTGTGGTTCCATATGAATTTTACTTATATTTGTTCCATTTCTTTGAAGAATGTCATTGGAGTTTTATTGGGATTGTATTGAATCTGTAAATAGCTTTGGATAGGATGGACATTTTGATGATATTAATTCTTCTAATCCATGAGCAGGGAATATCTTTCCATTTCTTTGTCATCTTCTATTTCTTTTAACAATGTTATATAGTTTTCTTTCTGTAGGTCTTTCACCTCCTGTTTTAGGTTTATTTCCAGGTTTTTTTTTTTGGTGGGGGGAGGGAGTGAGATTGTAGATAGGATCGCTTTCTTAATTTCTTCTCCTAGCTTATTGCTTGCTTGTAAGGAAAGCAACTGATTTGTGTGTGTTGATCGTGTATCTTGCTGAATTGGCTTACTGTTTTGATGAGATTTTCTGTGGAGTCTTTACATTCTCTACACATATCTAAATAGACTGCAATTAGGATGATTTCCCCCAAATACTTGAAGTAATTCTTAAGTAAGATAATGATTAAGAACAGGAATCAGGAACCATCTGTAAAGGGCCATATAACATTTTCTCCCCATGAGATTTTATACTTCGTAAAGTATAGCAGGAACCAAGACTAGATTTTTATCACCAGCCCAGCGTACGGCACAGACTCAAAGCTAAATAACATTGTGGAATGATGAAATAAATATTTATCTTGTACTTATCAAAGAACTTTTCACTAGTCTGGCACACAGTGACTGCTCAGTGAAGCTTAGTATGAGCACCTTTAAAATATTGTAGCTTCAGTTTTTGACCCAATTGTATTACATAAATTAATTGTATATTTTGTTTCTAGTCTGTCTGTCCTCACTAGAATGTAAGCTACATGAGAGCAAAGATTTTTGTATAGTCTATTTACATAATAGGTACTTAAAATATTTGTTATGTGAATACAGAATCTCATTTCTGAATGCCATCTAGAGATGACTGATCCCAGGAAATAAAACATTAAAAAACAAAATTATAGTTATGCTTTATACCATGGACTTTAAATTCTTTAATTACAATGGATTTGGGCTTGATTTCAAAAGTAAAGTCTGTAGGTATACACTATACTATATTGTGGAGTGTTACACTTATTTAAAAAATTGTGTTTTATTAATAAAGAGCAAAAGCATATCAGAAAAGGCAAATATATTAAAAATCATCTACTTTTAAAATTACCAAAAAATGCTGCATCTTTATGCTAGAAAAATAAGACAATTAAGAAAAAAAATCTCTGATAATTACCCTTAACCCCATGGAGAGAATCACTGCTAATATTTGGGGCATATTCCAACTTTGATTCTGTGTGTAATATATTCATCAATTATGTTTAACAATTGTAGCCTATGTATATTTCTAATCAATATGGTGTGCTTACTGTGTTTCAGGCATTATTTTAAGAGCTATTTATTTTAACTTAATTCTCACAACCACTTTATGATCTTGGTACTAGTATTACCCCCATCTTATAGATGAGGAACTAAGGCATTAGGAGGATAAGTAATTTGCCTGAAATCCTAGGTTTGAATCAACATAGTCTGGTTGCAGAATCCATACTCTTAGTTACTATTTTTTATTTATATATTTATATTTTACATTATTGTTCATTTTTGGAAAATATTTATCTCCTCTCAGGTATAGTGTCCATAAAATTCTCACCACCAGTTTACCTGTGCACTGTCACCATAGTACCTTGTGATCTTCCCTCCCGTTTTGATCCCTCTCCCCTGTAGAATGTCTGATTTATAGTTACCTGATAGTTTTGTTCATTAATATTTTTTCCTGCTCCCTATTTGTTTCCCCTATATTCCTCCTATCACTGAAACCATCTGACATTTTTCTTGTTCCTTTTCCTTATTTCACTGAGCATAATTCTTTCCAGCTCCATCCATGTTGCTGTAAATGACATGAGTTGATCTTTTTTGATCACTGAACAGTATTCCATTGTGTATATATACCACATCTTCTTGATCCAGTCATCTATTTTTGGGCATTTGGGTATTTTTAGTAGTTTGAGGAACCTCCACACAGCATTCCATAGTGGTTGGACCAGTTTGCATTCCCACCTGCAGTGTAGGAGAGTTCTTTTTCTCTACATCCTCACCAAAGTCTTGATTACTATTTTTACTGCCTCCAAATAGTGCTGGTCACTTTCTCTTCCCTCTTATTACTATATCAAGAACACTTTTCTCAACAGTTACATATTCTTTCTCAACAGTTATATATTCTTTCTCAACAGTATTTGTAAAAGTTACATAACATTGAAATACTTGGATACTCTAATTTTATTTTTATAAGTTAAACTTATTCCATTTTCAAAGAATTGTTAGGAGTTTGTCTCCACCACTTTCCTCTCCCTCCTTCTCCTCCCCTCCTTGTCTCCTGTTATGAATAATTTTATAATAAACCAACTCAAAGTTCAATCTTTATACACCTATATTATGACTTCCTTGGGTTAAATTCCTCAGTCTGGTAAAGTTCAGCAAAAGCATGGAATTTAAAGTATTTGTGGACAACAATTTTGAAAAGTGAACAATTTTTTTGTTGAATATGTCTGGAATACTAGGAGTTGCTTCAAGTGAATTTCTTTAAGTGAAGTCCTCTTGTATATCCTCTTACAAGATTGTTTATTTTCTGCTAAAAACCTGCTTGGTAACCAACCTGGTACAAGTGAAAATGCTTCTAAACTGAGGCATTATGACTGTGGGAAGAGCTATAAATGATAATAGAATATTCAGAATTAAAGACTGAACAAGTACAGTAAACAGAATCTGTATACTTGATACGACAGTCTTTCCTTACAATCTTTCCTTATGAAGACACAGAGCTAATTAATCTTTGTCCAATTGTTTTTTAAATACTTGTCTTCTGGAATAATTCAAACTCACTGCTGTAGGAATTAATCTATCCCTTACCATTTGATATCATCGACCTGACAGGCGTTTACCTTGATTTTTTTTTTTTTGGTAGTGTAAAGTGTTTATTGTGCAAAATTATCATCATCAGACAAAATGTCACCCTTTGGGTGAAAACATTGAACATTGTTACCTTTTGAAGTGTCAGCCCAAACTCACCTAACTATGGTGCTATTCCAGGAGATCTCCTGCTGGTCAAGTGTTTCCTTTGCTGATAGTCACAAACACATAGCATGGTCACACCTGAGGACTAGGTGTTTGAGTGTGTATACGCATGTCCTTGTAAAAACAACCTTATAGAATTGGTTCAACAAAAATACATGTAAATGTTTTCTACCTCATCAGCCAGAGCTCTCAAATATTAGGTGCAATCATTTTAACATTCACTAATCAATTCAATAAGCATTGAGTATACTGTGTGTTTGCACTGCTTTAAATGCTAGATTGCAAAGATGAACGAGAACTTCAAGGAGGTCATTGTACTTGGAAACATCAGCCAGGTGATGACAGGTCACTGGAGACCATGAGATGCTGTTCTGACTGATGATAAATGAGTCAGGCAGTAGCATGAATCAGAGAGGGGCCTAAGAGCAAGCAGCCGCCAGGAGTGCTCACTGTGGTAGGACATTCCTCAGGTAGCCTGTGGCAGAAGAGATTCTAGACAAAGGGAAAAAATATTCAAAGGCACAACTATGAAACCGCTTGCAGTACTCAGGGATTTCAGTGACTGAGTATTGCTGGAATCCAAGGAGGTGCTACAGAAACAGCCTATGTCTTCTCATCCTTGAGTTCCAGAAATTGCATGCTGCCATTGGTCATCTTTACTATTTTTTAAATTAAAAAAAATTCAAATTTACTTTTTAATTATCTCACACCATTGTTCATTTTTGTACAATATTTGATTTCTCCCCTCGCGAAGTCCCCACAATCCTCCTACCACCATGGTACCTGTGACATCACCATAGTCCCTTGTGCTCTTCTCTTCCTTGTCTGGTCCCTCTCCCTTCCCTACTGTCTGCCTCAGATCTATGGTTTGTGGCAAGTTTTGTCTCTTTCCTGATCCTATGTTCAGTTTCCCTGTATTCCCCCTGTACGTGAGACCATCTGGGAGTGTTCTTTTCCCTTCTGCATTGTGATCTTTACATTAATATTTCAGACCTATGGGGGAAAAAAATCCATGGATTTCAGATAGTTTCTGAAGCTGCCTGGAATTCTACCGTTAGGATTGATTTGAGATTACTCTTGGCACTGTTGTCATTTTTTTAAATGCAAGTATTCCCAGGAAGACATTTATCATAATCCCTTTATCACCAACTGTGCATGGCCTTGCAAAGCTGCTGTGCATAGTTTCGACTTAATAGAACATACTGTGTAGTCTTTGACTAAAATGTTGAGTGGTTATGAAGGTGGGAGCTTATATTTATTTCAAGGAACTTCCAGTCTTGTAGGAAGAAGTATAAACATGCAAGGGACTCATAGTGTTAGATTTAAATAACAGTTATATACAGGAGATTTGATATGATTTTTATAAATTTTAAAAGAAAAAGTAAACCTTGACTTTACTAGTATGCATTAAAATACTGTTCCGAGTCTAAAAATGGTCAGGAATACTGTATTCTTTTTATAGAGGACAGCGTCTACAGTTTTATTATTTATTCTTTAGGGCTCAATGAACTAGAGTTATATTGGGTGGGTCAAATAAGAAAGAAATGGTCTATACAATTCTTTATTTTTATTAAAAGTAGAAAACATTTTTTTTTTTTAATTGAGGTGACATTGGTTTACATTGTTGTTGTGTTTTAGAGGTATAGGAGCCTTCGCCTTCAGGAGTGGTTATAATAGTGCACCCATACTCCTCCACCATAGTCCATTGTGCTCCCTCTCCACATTATTTTCCTCCCTCTTCTAGCCCCCTCTGGTAGCCTAGGTTCTATGATCAGATTGCTAAAATTTATTAGCTTGGCTTTATCTGACACTTTGTTTTGTTTCTCTATATTCCACATATAAGTGACATCATCTGATATTTGTCTTTCTCCAGCTCCATCCATGTTGTTACAAATGATTAGAGTTTATCTTTTTTAATCACTGAGTAGTTTATCTCTCTCTCTCTCTCTCTCTCTCTCTCTCTCTCTCTCTCTCTCGCATGTGTGTGTGAGTGTGTGTGTGTGTGTGTGTGTGTGTGTGTACACACCACTTCTTCCTGATTCACTCATCTGTTTTTTGGCACCTAGGTAGTTTTTATAATAAGGTTATTGTAAATAGTGCTGCAGTGAACATAGGAGGGCAAATTCTATAAGAATTAGTGTTTTTGTAGTTTTTAGGTAGATGCCTGGAGGTAGGATTGCTGAATTATATGTTACACCTATTTTTAATTTTTAAAGAAACTTCCATATTTCCCCTAGGGGTAAAGCAGTCTACACTCCCACTAATAGTGTAATAGTTTCCTTTTCTCTACATCCTTGCCAATGCTTGTTTCTGGTCTTTTTGAAATGGATCATCCTCACAGGTGTGAGAGGTATCTCATTGTACATTTTGACTTGCATTTTCCTGCAATAAGTTATGATAATTTTTCTCATGTACTTGTTGGCCATCTGTAAGTCATCTTTGGAGATGTGACTACTTAGTACTTCTGACCTTTTTAAAAATTGGTTTCTTGTTTCTTTTGTTGAGGCCTTTGTAGATCTTGTATATCAACCCCTTGTTGGATGTATGGTGAGTCCATTTTTTCTCCCACCCAGTAGCATGTCTTTTTATTTTAGTAAGTTTCTTTTACTGTGCAGAAGCTTTTTAGTTTGAATGTAGTCCCAATTGTTTATATTTTCTTTTGTTGGCTGTTGGAGATGATTTCATAAAGATAAGTCAGAGTGTTTTGCCTCTTTTTTTTTTAATGTATTTTATGGTTTCACGTCTTATATCCAAATCTTTGATCCATTTTCAGTTGATTTTTGTTTTTGGTGTGAGACAGTGGTCTAGTTTCATTTTTTGCAGAAAATTTCAACAAATCAGGCTGGGGAAATTAGAGAAGATATTCCTTTCTCCATTGCATGTTTGTGCTCCTTTGTCATAGATTAACTTTCCATATAAATGTGAGTTTATTTATGGGTTCTCAATTCTATTCCATTGGCTTGTGTGTTTGCTTTTGTTACAGTACCGTGCTGTATTTGATTATTATTAAAGTTTTCTTGTGTAGTTCAAAGTCCAGAGGTGTGATACCTGCATTCTTCTCTCTTTTATCAGGATTACTTTGGGTATTCAGGGTCTTTTGTGGTTCTGTATGAATTTCAGTAATGTTTTTACTATTTCCTTGAAGAATGTCATTGCAACTTTGGTAGGGGTTGCATTGAATCTGTACATTGCTTTGGGTAAGACAGCCATTTTCACAGTGTTAATTTACTGCATGAGCAGGGAATATCTTTCAATTTCTTTGTGTCTGTTACTTTTAACAATGCCTTATAGTCGTCTTTGTCTAGTCTTTCATCTCCCTTACTAAGTTTACTCCTAAGTATTTAAATTTTTTTGAAAATGGTATGATTTTCTTCACTTCCTGCTCTTCTAATTCATAGTTTGCATATAGGAAGGGCACTGATATTTGTGTATTGATTCTGTAACCTGCCATTTAACTGAATTGCATTTTTTCAATTACTTTTTTAGTGGAGTGTTTAGGGTTTCCTATGTGTATTATCAAGTTGACTGCAAACGAAAACTGCTGCTTCTTTACCAATTTGATTTCATTTTATATAGTCTCTTGCTAATTGCTCTATCTAGGACTTCTAATGCTATTTTGAATAGTAGCGGTGACTGTGGACATCCTTGTCTTTAACAAATCTTAAAAAAATTTTCAGTTTTTCACTATTGAGAATATGAGCTGTGGGTTTATCACATACAACTTTATTATGTCAAGGTTTGTTCCATCTATCTCCAGTTTTTGATGGTTTTTATTATAAGTGGTTGTTGCATCATCTCAAATGCCTTCTTGGCATTTATTGATAGCATCATATGATTTTTATATTTCCTTCTATTGATGTAGTGAATTATGTTGATTGATTTTAGATGTTCAACCATGCTTTTGTCCCTAGATTAAATCCCATTTGATCATGGCTTATAATCCTTCTAATGTATTGTTGAATTTGGTTTGCTAAGTTATTTTTCAGTATTTTTGCATCTGTGTTTACGAGGGAAATTAGTTTATAGTTTTCTTTGTCTAACTTTGGTATTAGGGTACTGTTGGCCTCATAAAAAGTACTTGGAAGTAATCCCTCAATTTTTGGAAGAGTTTGAGAATGATAGGTATTAGCTCATCTTTCAAGGTTTGGTAGAGCTCATCTGTGTATGCAATTATTTTCTTAGTGTATATTTTTGAGTGTGATTACTGAGTAAAATTTTATGATCAGTTTAGACTGTTGATATGATTTTCAGTATAGCCATAGCTGTTTACACAGTCATGTGCAGTACATAAAGGAACTTGTTTTATCCTGACTTTGTTAAAGTTGGTTATTGTCACTTTAAAAGTTTTTAGTGCACCAAAATTTAGTCAAGATAATTTTCACTGTAATTGGTAATTTTTTTTGTTTACCAATGAGGTCACACAACTTTCATTTAGTTTAGTAGTGGTATTTTCTGTTGTGTGTCACTTTCCTGCCAGTACTGTGATCCAAAAGGAGGGCAGGAATTTTTTTTTTTTTTGCAAATGGAGTAAGAGTGGAGAGAGAGATACAGTACAGCTATGTCACATCAGTATCTTTTTGTATGATTTGGTTTTTTTTTTTTTTTTTTGTAGCAATTGAAAGAAAACCTCACTCCAAATGACTTAAATAAAAAAAGAATAAGTCATTTACCTAAAGGAAAAGTTCTGACTATATGATTTGACTTCAGTTACAGCTCAGTGCTCAAGTTCTCTAATGTGTATTTTGGTGCAGTAGTCACAGACCCCAACAGGATCTTCACTTGTGGTTGCTAAGTAGCTACAGTTCTCACTCTCTTTAATTGCTGATTAAGTTTCATATTGCAGAGTGGAGTCTCCCCCTCTGGTCTCATTGGATCTGTTTGAATCACCAGAACATCCTAAACGCATTGTGGTAGCCTGGGAGAATGTGGTGTTCTGGTTGGCCCTGGCCTGTCAAGTGCTCAGTGCTAAGCTGAATTGGAGCTTCACAGTAAGCACCAAGGCTGAGAGAAGAGGAGGATCCCCAGAGAGAAAGTGGAAGTAAAGCCAATGGCAGTTAAAATATTGTAGCTTCAGGGCCTCCCTGATTGAGCGCTGCGCTGTGGAGCTGTAGGCTGGTGGCTGTGAGTTTAACGCCCAGCTGGGGAGAATCCCACATGGTGCGGCAGACCTCTCCTGCCTCGCCCGCTGCTCCTCTCAGCAGTGTATTTCTGATCTGCCTGTTCTGCTCCCCACTCTGTCTCTGGTGAACCCTCTCGCCGCCCCATGCCTCTGGCCTGTACTCCAGCTTGTATGTGTAAATAAATAAATCTTTAAAAAAAATTGTAGCTTCATCATTGTTTGGGAAAATGTAATTTCATGAAGGGCATCACACTTGACTTACAAGTGATTGACAGGCCCGAGGATATTACCTGTTGCACTGTGAATCTCAGGATTGAGCTGAGCCTTGCCAGTGAGCAGGCTGCCCTGAGGTTCTCAAGGCCCCATTCCTTCCTCATATTTCAGCCTTCCAGGATGTGCTTCATCAACTTTTGTACCCCTCTTGTGGATCTTGCTGAAGTCCATTACTTCCCAGTTTGGTCTCACTCCCAGGGTGGCCAAGGAGTTTTGCAAGGAGATGGAAGACCGTTGATGGGTGGTTGTTAAGCTATTGTCTCTCAGCGGCACACTCCTTTCTTACTCATCGTTGTGATCTGGAGCTGGGACTCTGCTAACCACATTTCTCACTCCCTGTTAGTTCTGCCAGTGGGGGGTAGGAACTAGAAGAAACTGTGAAGATGGGGGAGGAAGAAGGGCACAGCAAGCTCCTTTAAAAGAGTACCTGTTTATATAAGCCAGCAATGTACTTCTCTTTGCCTGTGATACTTGCATCTAGCAGCAGCAGTTGGTTCTAGTTTGTTTTTATAACACTCCAAGAATCTACCTCATGGTGCCCTCTCAGCAAGCACCTGCCAGCTAGCCTCTCCTTGGGAGTCTGCATCCCAAATCTGCTGGATCCTTTAATTGTTGAGAAATCAGCTTCAGTCAGGCAGAATCAACAAAAGAGATTTGGGTTGGAGCTCTTGAGCACCCTGCTGCCTCTCAGTGTACATATTTTAACAATACCAGTATCTTTTCTGTGCTGTCTGCAGGCAGCTGCTACCTGCAGTTACTACATCTATGATGCCTCAATATCTCCTTTCGGTCTTTTCAGTTTCTGGAAACCAGTCCCTACATCTGGATAATAGCTCTTCACGAGAAATCATCTCAGTTAGAGTAAGTGGTGTGCTGTCTGTTCCCTGGCTAGACCCTGACTGAAGTCATCCCAGGGTCTGCAGGGTCTCATCATCATTTGAACTAAGCCCCATGACAATCATCTTGATGGAAAATTAATTTTGACTTCTCATTGCTCTTACGATAACATTTGTTTGGCCATCCCTGATTTGATAGCTGCATCTCTGGCCCCCTGAGCTTGCGCTTTATGTTCTAGGCACATGGAATGCCCTTAAGTTCTTCCAGTGGTGCGACTCAGACTATTAATGTTTAATTCTTCCTACTAAGGACGGGGATGCTTTCCATCCCTTATCTGAATAACTCTTACCTATTCTTCAGATGCCAACAGAGATGTTATTTTCCCGGTGAAGTCTTATTTGATTTCTCTCCCTTTCCCATGGCACCCAAGGGATGGTGGCCTTGATTTAATTGTTTGTCTTTTCCTCCCACTAGACAGCAAGCACCTTTAAAGGAGTACCTGGAACTCAATATGTAGTTTAACAAATATTTGACAAGGACTTCCTTAGAAAATCTCATTGGTTTCTTTTTACTTTTTTTGGAACAAGGACAAAAATCTAGCTACCATTACTGCTGACGCAAGGCACACCCTAAATGATTACCCAGGGTTTCATCTCCCATCTAAAGGACGAGTTAATGTTGTGAAAATTGCCAAAGTGGGACTCAGGGCAACAAACAGGATGCCTTAAAGACCTATGATGTCTCTGAGGCTGCCGCATGTCACTCCAGTGATGGAGGTGGACAGGGATCAGCTATTGATTTACCGGGTTAAAAGCCTTCCCATCACCCGTGGCAGCTGAAGGCATCATGTCAAAGATAAGCAGCGGAAGAAAATGAAGCCTTGACAAGTCCTTACACATATGATTTCAGGATGCTAATAAGAGGCATTGGATCAGAGGGGAAGTCTGTGAATGATTGTGCAGCTCTGAGGCTGCACCATGCAATGAAAGAACAAAGACTGTGGAGTGTGGATTGGCTTCAAATCTTGGTTTTGCCCCTAACTCCTTTGGGAGTTAGGGACCTTGTAAGCTTCTTACACAATTAATCTTTAATGGACTGGTAGTATCTACTTTATTTGAAGAGTACTAAATGAGGTAATTGATTTAAAGTATCCAGCATAGAATTAGGAAATATTGGTAGTATGTGGAAAATGATTGGATCAGGAGAGCTCATCCCATTCATTCATTCAATAGTTCAAAAAATATCACCAGGCATTTTCTAAATGTTAGTGCTATAGAGGCAAAGAAGCGAAATGTCTTTTCCTTCATGGAATTTCTACTAGGAGAGGAGACTCTTAAAAGGTAACACACCAATAAACAAGAGGATGGCAAATTTGCCGGTTGACTTAATAACATCATTCCTAAGATTTTTTTTGTCCCCTGATCTTAGATCAAGTCCAGGACCACACATCACATTTAATTGTCAGTTTCCTGACTTTAGAATAGTTCTTGGGCTTTTCTTTGACTTCCATGTTTGACTAACATTTTTGAAGAGTCCAGGCCAGTTGTTTTGTAAATGTCTCTCCATTTGGGTTTATCTGATTTATTTTTTTTCCCTGGCAATGTGCTTTTTAAGGTGATGTTGCCAGCAAATAGCAGAGCAAGATTGACCCCATGTCTCTTGCACTTTCCTCATAAAAGGCATCTGGCAACTGGGAGGTCAGAAGACCTCATAGCTCCACTCCCAGAAGAACAGTCCCGTTAACATGGCTGGGGCATTAAATAATAGCAGTGCTGACACAGTAACAGCCAGAGAGAATATCTCCCAGGTAAAGCTACCTATTTTTTTGATTGAACTTTAGTAGTTTCAGGTCTGAATGACAAGTGTTTAAAAAATCTGTAGTTACTTTATTTTTTTGTCTTTATATCTCAAGGTTACAATTTGTCCTACCTTGATAGAGCAGCTGAGATAAATGTTAGGAAAATTAGACCAAATGTGGGTAAAATGCCACAAGACCATTTCTATTCTATTATGATGTGTATTTCAAAATTGTAGGACATTGAACAAAATGCACTAAAATTAAAAAAAAAATCTTTATTTGAAAATTCTTTTTTAGGGTGGAACAATTGCTGCAGCTAATCTATAATTTACTCAAATGTTGGGTACTTTATTATATTGGCATGCTAGGAGTTAGCTCACTAAATTTCCTCAAAGGGGCAAGTAATTGGTGTTCTTCTCATGTTCTGCTGCCTATTTCATGAATTGGACCTCAAGTACACTTTACAATTTGTCCAGATGTTATTAAAACAAAGTTCTCCAAGGTAGTCCTAAATGAACCCAGCCTTTCTCATGCCTTCACACTTCTGTTATTCCAAAAGTGGGGTTAGGAGGATGATTAGGTGGGAGTCACTGGGGGAATACCCTATCCTACTCAGTTATTTTTGTTGCAGGGCATGGTGGGGATGTAGAGTGAATGGAAATATTTCACATTTTATGTGTCTTTCTTGTGAGATGTGTTAGAGATATGTGGATTGTTTATGTTGTAAAGATTAATCCAAAATTAATTTATTAAACACCACTGTTAGAATTCAGGGTCTGTGATAGGTAGTGGATTGAACAAATGATTCACTCACACATGTTCCTTACCCTCAGAGAATTTATAATCATATGTGGGGTATGGGTGAGGGGATTATGTAGGATAAATACAGTATGCTCCAGGGAGGCAAGTTATCAGATTTAGGAGGAAGCAGAGTGAATGGGCTTAAATGTGTAATTTGGTCTGTAACAGATACTTTTATCCCATGGTAAAGAAGGAAGTCCTCACTAGAACAATTAGGATTCCTTTTATATCCTTCTCTCGTCTAAGTGGAAAAGAAGAAATAAAGCTATCATTACTTGTGGATAACAGGATAATATACATAGAGAACCCTAAAGACTCTACAGAAAAACTAATTGAAAAATAAATCAGTTCAGCAAAGTGCAAGTGATTAAAAAATACAATTCACACATACACCCCCAAAATTAAATACTTAGGCATAAACCTAATAAAGGAGGTGAGGGCCTATACAAAGAAAACTATAGGATACAGTTCAAAGAAATAGAAGATAACACAAAGAAATGGCAAGATATTCCCTGTCATGGTTTGGAAGAAAGTTTTGACTGGTTCACCCTGGACTAGACCCAAGAATCATAGACAGCATTTCACAGCACTCCTGAAACAGATGTGAGATCATAATGAGGGATTATAGTTGTTTGTTGTGAGTATTGAGGGTTGAAAAAAATGGTGGAGGGGGAGCTTCAACATGAGATTGATCCTCCAAATTCTTATCTGTCTCAGAGAAGGGTTCTGAGAACTGATTTGAAGGCACTGGGATAGAAACCATGTTCTAGAAAATATGCATAATATTTGCAAACATCTGCAGACTAGAGATGTGGTATATTGCATCAGAGTTACTGAAAGTAGTTCAGTGTGATTGGAAGTGTTTAACCATGGAAAAGCTTTGGAAGTCTTTTTTAAGACTTCCATCCCAAGGGCCATAGGCAGCTCCTGAGGTTATGCAAGTGAGGATTATACTTACTTTTCAGGAATAGAACTGTGGCTACAGTAGGAAAAAAACCTAGAGGGGTGAAATTGGAAGCAGAGAGCCCAACTGGGAGACTGTGATGGCATCATAGCAGTTAGGGTGAGGAGAGGCAGAAGAATGACAGTTATTATGGAGGAGACTTGATGATTAAATGCATGTGGAGAGAGAGGGTGGAGGAATCAAAGATGAACAGCCCAATTTTCTTGGAACCTGTCTTGGACCCCACCCTTGGTCTGGCACTTTGAAGCTTCTCGGCATCCTTAGTGCTTCCTGTATCATGCCCTCATGCTTGGCATTGACCTCAGACACCCAGGTCCTTGTGCCCTAGTGGTGCCATGATTACAATCCATACTCGAAATGTTTGTGCTGGTCATAACCTGATCCCAGGCTGGGTTTTCTGAGATCTGCCCTGTCCTGGGGGTGTAGTCACAGGACATCATAGTGGTTAAAACCAGGGAATTTAAAGTTAATGGATGTGCCTTCAAATCCCAGCTCTGCATTTACTCTTTGGTGTGACCTTTGGCAACTCACTAAATCTCATCCATAACATAATAGAGCTCTTGGGATTATGAGGAGTAAATGAAGGCACAGACGAGAAACCCAGTGCTGCACAAGGCAAGCATATGATAAAGGCGACCAAGGAAAAGAGGGGAGGAAATGGGAGAGAACGTAGAGGACAATGATATTTTTGTTGTTTTTTTCTCCTGTTTTCTGTACAATCTGTAGTTTGACACAATCCAGTAGGATAATAAAAATTGTCATTTGGGCAAAGAGGAAAAGTAGAATCACTTTCAGCAAGGTGATATGAGGCAGATACATCAGGAAAGCCCATCCTGGCCATGTGAAAGTTTTGACTGGTTCACCCTGGACTAGACCCAAAACCTAAGGCGGAGGGGGGGATCTCCCCAGCCTCCTTCACCTGGCATGTTCCTGGTTCTGTTAGCAGTGGTCTTGCTCTCTCCACTCACATGGTCTACACAGTTTTTATCTTTCAATCTCAGTCTTCTTTATTCTCCCTTGTTCATCCTCCTGCCCCTGCGCCCCACCTTCTTCTCACACAGTAGCTTCTAAAGGCTCTAGGAGTTTGTCCAACATTCCAGGCACAAGCATGATGTAGAAATTCACATATTCTGAAGATTACTTTGCCTCCTGGACTCTCACCTCTAGAAAACAGTCACTCTGCCTAAAAACTTGGCATATCCCTAAGCAGAGGCATTAATGAAACTCAGTGAATAGTAACCTTCACAGTAGCACAGCTATGGATGTTTGTTATATTGGCTTGACACAACCAGTGTCTATTCTGACTGATGGGCTGTTCTGTGGCATCTTTTGTGGTTGGTCGGCCCCCATGTTATACTGGATGCTGGGGTCTAATTGCATAGTCCTCAAATTCACTTATTGCAGCCCTAACTCGTAGCACTTCAGAATGTGACTGTTTTTAGAGATGGGGCTTTGAAGAGGTGATTATGTGATTATGTGATAGACCACTAGGGTGGATTCTAATTCACTTGGACTGATTTCCTTCTAAGAGGAGGAAGTTTGGACACCGAGAGAGACAGTAGGGATGTGCACACGCAAAGAAGAAGGCCGGTGCAGACACCGTGAGAAGGTGGCCATCTGTAAGCTGAGGCTTCAGGAGGCACCAACCCTGTCAATTCTTGATCTTGAACTTCTAGTCTCCAGAGCAGTGAGAAAATAAACTGCTGCTGTCAAAGCCCTCTCTCTGTGATTTTTGTATGTTAGACCTAGCAACCTAACCACACAGGATATATTTGCCACTACAATGTCTGATGACAATTTTGAGTAAGTGCTTGCTGAATTCTAAAGATAAGATTACACCCTTACCTCTTTAGGTACTATATAGTCTTACTCCCATTTTAATAATGAGGAAACTGAAACTTGGAGAGGAAATGGCTTACCAAAGTCAAAGTCACAGCTAGGAAAGAGCAGGATTGGACTCAAATCCAAATCATCCAGACCCCAGGGCCTGGGTTACCACTGGCCCTAACCACCTAGAAATACCAATCTCTTCGGTCCGCTTCCCTTTCCCCAGTGTGAACAGCACCACTTATTTTCCCTCTGACTCTGTTCCTTTCCTTCAGAGAACTAGTTACAATTTTTCATGATAAATGTAATCTTATTTGTTCAATATCCACCTCCCTCACGGCTCCCACAGTGTAGCTCAGAGCTTGTCTTGGAAGATGGGGTTGATTTTTGGAATGAGCAGGGTAGAAAGGTCTCTTGATTTTTCTGCCAGGTGAAAGGAAGCCAGCCCTTTGCATATAGGGAAATGATCAGCCTCAGTGGGCATGGACAAGCGACAGCAGCCACTGCTGGGCCTTTTAATTTATCCCTAAATATTGTACATGTGTGGCCTCAGGCCAGGCTCTCATCACTCACCCTTCCCGCAGGCGGTGTGGGCTCCTCGCTAATCTGGCGGTGAAGAGCCACTCCCGGCCGGCCGGTGTCTCTGGGCCATTGCTCACCCACACGAAGCAGGAGGCGTGAGCTGCATGGGACTCGCTGGGGCTTCCTTTGCTTTTCCTGACTCCACCCTGATAACATCTGGGTGAAGAGCAGCTGCTGACTGGGGACTAAAGAAGTCTAAAAAAACCAGCTGGGTCTGTTTTGCCAGACTGGGGCTCCTCCTGGAGTAAGGTCGCGGTAGATACTTGTTTTGGGGGTCACGCTGTTAATCACCTACTTCAGCCAGTGGAATGTGATCATGTGAGTAGTCATTATTTTTCCCATGATATTTTCCCTTGAGGAGTAGAAATACCATGTACATTTCCCCCAAACCTGATTTAATAGATTCTGTAGGATTTTGTAGATTCTGTATACCTCCAAAGACTGAATTTCATAAAGACAGATTATTTTTCTGTTACATTTATCTTTAGGTTTCCTTCTCCCTCTTCCCCCACTTTCTTTTTTTTTTTTTTTTTTATCATTTAATGCTTTCAGAAAGGATGAATAGTATTCTACATTTTTATATTCTAAACACCACTCCTGCATAATTCCATTGAATTCTTTGTTGGTCTTTTCCCCCCAGTTATGGTTATAAAAATAATCTAGAACTAATTTGTCTAATGAATATGCAATTACTGCAAGAGTCTTTTGAAGTTTTTGAAAACCTTCAGTCAGCATCTTTCTGGGACGTGGTGATGAATGTAGCATCAGGCACTTGGAAGCTGTTTCTAATTTGGCATAAGCAGGTATAATTTTTGCATATTTCAGAGCTGGGAACAATGGAGTAATTACTGTGTGTACATCGTCATCAAATACTGTGGTTGCTTTCTACCTAGCCTGTCTCCCTCTGCTGGTGGGATGGGTGTGCCGATGCCCCATGGGCCCTGGGGCTGATAGAGAAATCAGGTGATTACATAACAGGCAGGAGGGAAGAGGGGGCGGTTTGTTTTTTTCACCATTCAGGTCAGCATTCAGTAAGGGCAACCATTTTTTTTAAATATATATTTTTATTGTTATTTATGACTTTTACATTTTGTATCCCCCTTGGGTAGCCCACCACCAATTCACCCGTGATCCATCTCCATGGTCCCTTGTGTTCTTTTCTATTCCATTTTGTGCCCTTACCCTTCCCCCCACCCCCGCTGAGTGTCTCTCTCCTATTTGGTTTCCTTATAGTCCTGTTATAAGTGAAACCATTCGATATTTTTCTTTTTCTTTCTGGCTGATTTCACTGAGTATGATCCCCTCTAATTCCATCCATGTCGCTGCAAATTGCATGTGTTTATCTTCTTTCCATGATGAATAGTATTCCATTGTGTATATGTACCACATCTTCTTGATCCAGTCATCTATTTTTGGACATCTGGGTTGCTTCCATACCTTTGCTATTGTGAACAGTGCCGCAATGAACATACATGTGCACGTATCCTTTTGGATTAGTGTTTTTGTGTCCTTTGGGTAAATTCCCAAAAGTGGGATTGCTGGATCATATGGAAGCTCCATGTTGAGCAGTTTGAGGAATCGCCATACAGCTTTCCATAGTGGTTGGACCAGTTCACATTCCCACCAGCAGTGTAGAAGAGTTCCTTTTTCTCCACATCCTTTCTAGCATTTGTTGTTGCCTGTATTTTTAATGTGTGCCATCCTCACAGGTGTGAGGTGGTATCTCATAGTGGTTTTGATTTGCATTTCCTTGATTATAAGTG